>CM050653.1:31991393-32063893 GCA_027574665.1 Rhynochetos jubatus
GATTCTGAATATATCATGCTGACTGTAAAATTATAAAACTCCCACTGATGTATTCAAGAAATTCAGTTGAGCACACTCAGTAATTTCACTTTACTAGTCATTAGGTACAAATTACTGCTCACCATAAAAAATATGAATCAGCTGTCTACATTTCTTTTTGATTTGGAAACTTAAGATCATGAATCACTTGCAATTAATTATAAACCACACGTAAACCAACAATGTGAATCATATTCAAAGGCTATGTTTAGCAGTGTATCATTTGCTTGCTGAATGTCATGTATGGAAAGCATTATTTTTAGTAATTTAAGGGTTTTCCCAAAGCCTCCAGCTTCTGTTCAGTAAAGACATTTTATCAGGTTCCCAGAGGTGGAGAAATAATTGTTTAAATTGATTACGGAAGATTATTTAGTACCACCTTGCATTTCCAGGGCCAAATACATGTCACACACAGTTGTTTAAAAGTAAGCTAAGTTTAACAGAGAAAAAAAAGCCAATCTGCAAATAAACAGACATTCAAAGTTTTACTTGGGGCTGCATTTTAGGAAGATATTCTCTTAAACAGAAGTACCATAGTATAAAAATAGCCTTAATAATAACTGGTTTTGATATGTTCTTTAGCACATATGCTTCAACATGTATTTAGAATTATGTATTTTAGCTTTATCACAGCATATACTAATCTGCCCTGGGAAAGTGTTGTTTTTACAGAAAACTTGTGAGAAGTTTACCCTCACTACTACATTATTAAATGCAATCTTCTAATGAAGAGCTTTTCTGAAAAACTATAAAATGGAAAACCTTTTGTATTTGGTTATAAATAGTGTCTTTTGCATCATTAGAGACAATTCATTTTCTTAAAAGATAGTGAAAAGAAAGGGTTGTCTTTGAACACTACCACTAGTGTTCAATTCCTAGAGATTACTGATGGATTTCTGGAGTGGCCTTGCTGCTAAAATTGCAACATATTCTTCACACCATTAGCAGACTAAATGAGAAAGCTGCTGCCTATGGGGTGTAAAGACTTCTTCCAGATTTTCTGCAGGTGAGAAGACATATGGTACCTTCCTGGAAGGAAGTAATCATTTCAAAAATATGCAATATTTTTCAGTACTATGGATATGCACAGGTACAGTGGATTTTGATGTTATATATCCAACTGCAAATAATTGTTTGAACCTTTCACGTCCTACCTACAGTTTTAAAACAGAAGGGCGTTAATTATAATTAACTTTTCTCTCCAAATAATTAAAGAAATTTCTTAAAGTCAATTCTTTTACAAGGGTTAATAAAATTTCTGATGCAGGAGAGACAAAAATTCATAATTTGTGCCTTGGAAAGGTATTTTAAGTTCCTAAGTAGCACATTCTGAATCGTGTCTGTCTATAGGGTTTATTTAAAGTTTACATACCTCTGGCAAAAATCTTCAAATACATTCATGATGAAATCCTCTGTCTTATCTGAAATAGGGTAGACATGATTATTAGACAACAGAAGGGTAGACAGATCTGCCTAGACTGAGTTTCTACATTGCTTATTTTCAGCACAGGAAAGTGATACTCATTGGAAGAACGAGATATGCTGATCACAGAAATATTTTCTTCAGACTGCTTATACAATGCAAAGCATCTTGATGTTATGAATATTGCTGGTAAATCTGCAAGAACTTTGTTTGATACAAGATACTTTCTGAGAAAAAAAAGTCATGAGGTATTAAAATGATAAAAAAGGTTAATGAAAAGATTTCTCTTTGCCAGTTCCATTCTCCAGGTACATAACAGCAGGTTCTATCCATCTGACTTGAAAATATCCCAATAGATATGACTCTTCTCACTTTCATGACAAGATTATGACACTCTAGTGCATAACTAATTATTAAAAATAAGTGTAACTAAAAGTGTTTTTCCCTCCTGACTCTCATCTTAAGTTTCCCTTAGTCTCAATTCCACTTCATTTCTCCTGTGAGAATCCATATGCTTGTATAGAACAGCTTTGTGTCATTGATATTTGCAATTAAAACATATATGGATGGTAATCACAGCCTATTCCCATGTCCCTGGCCCAAAGTTTGAGCCAGAGTAAATGTAGTGAAGTATTTGAGAGACACATAGATGCGAACACACATACATACAAACACATGTATGCATCTATTTATTTCTGGAAAAGCATCTAATTCACATTTTTGCTTTTGTCTTAATTCTCTAAAAATTTACCAAAGTATTCTAGAAAAGGGAGTAAGAGGGTGAGAATTACAGGTGATTCCTCATCAGAAGTGTGGAGAAGGATGTAATTACCTGTTGACAGGTAGCATGAGCCAGTAGAGTAGCCCTCTGATATTTCTTATGCTCTCTCATGCTGCAGATATCAATCTCTGTTAAATAAGGACTACGAAATGGAGTGAGTCCTTTGGTTTTCCACCTTGATCATGTTAACTTCAGACCTGATCCCATACATCTCTTTTTTGAGGGCAGTGTAATTTAAAGGGGCAGAACACACAACAGTAACGAATTCAATTTGAAAAATCTGGTCTCAATTAATAAATCTTTGTTTTGATTCAGATTCAGTATTTACTGATACATTACTGCAAATCCAGTTGCTGAAAACATATAACATTTACTTTAAATGAGAAATAGCAGGAGATACTGGAAGCGAGAATTTGTCAAGAACTAGCAATAGTTATTTTATTATGGTGTTAAAATCACTGCTGCCTGACTTAGATCTATGTTTCAGCTATAAAATTAATGTATTGACTGTGTCTTAATGTTGCTTTCTTATCAGCAACCACGGTGTATCAGTAATATTAAAGACTGTGATGGGTCTACTTACAGTAATCCACTAGTGATATTTTGTCTCACAAAGAAAACTCTTCATTTTGTATTTATCCAGGTATTTTATTTTTTAGTATAATTAAGAATATTTAACCTTCTATCCATTCTTAATTCATTCCCATATAATGTCCCCTTGTAAGATAATATTTAATGCCCTCCATTTTATATCAAGATTTTTTTTCAGAACCTGGAATAGACCTATTTTGTTTTGTTCTAAAGAAATACTTCATCATTAATTGTGGTCTAAATTGCTGGTTTTCACTGTTGAGTCTTTGTTAGGTTAGGCATAGACATGAAGATGGCACTTGCTGTACATACATAACCAGCAGAAGCACGTTTTTTTAAATTCCATCGGACCACTTTATCATGTTAATTTTAGCTTCAAGGACACATATTTTACTTCCACAGAGAGCCACTTGCTGCAAATAAATCCTAAATTGCTCTATTAAAATTGTTGTGCTAAGCACTTACATAACTCTCAGACCTGAGATCTGCATAGGGTGTCCCCTATGGGGAAGCTGTGAAGGCAGTAAGTATTGAGTAAAAGAACACCAGAGACAAATCTAAACACTTCTTCCAGTTTACATAGTACAGACATCTTTCATTGACCCCGGTGTCTAACCTATAGGAGGTCAGTAAACTGGAGGATGAGCAACTCTCCAGCTGTGAAAGCAAGAAGAAGCAAGATCTGAGAAGGAAATGCCTCTTTCAAAACATTTAGTAAAAGCACCTGTTGCTCAATCAGAAGTCTGTATTGTAACCTTTCAGATTTGCGAATTAAAGATTATGTCCTTAAAATATTTCAGCAGGTGCAAGGCACAAATTTGGATTACCTACCAATTAAGGCATAGTTATGAACATCTTGTGGCACTCTTCAATTTTACTAACAACCACACAATCTATTTCAAGAACTCTGTGTTTGTGTTCGTTGTGCTACATTAAATTGGCAAATCAATATAAGCAAACAGATAACTGCCTAAGAGTTTGCCCCGCATAAGTGTGTGCATGTGCGAGTGATTATTCCTTACTAAAATAAAAAAGAGACTCCATTTTCTATCTGGAAAATCATGTGTAGTTGTGGTTTAGCCTTTGTGAGGCTGGCAGAGACCAACACAAGTTTACATACCTCTATGGCATAGAAATTACTACCTCCATTTCAAGTAAAGAATAAGAGGTATTTCCCCTGTGATGTGTTTGTTTCAACTCAATGTCATTTTAAAATGTCTATTGGATTTAAATATTTTTGTCAATGCAAACACTAATTGTAGATGTAAAGGCATTTTCTCATAATAAAGTATTCGTGACATTACCACCAAAATGTATCTTAAATCTCGTGCCAATGAAAATCTCATCCTTAAACCCCAAGTTCCTCTGAGAATTCTCAGCTGCAGAGGCATTTAGTTTAATTTATTATTATATCATGAAAATTTTTAGACCTCAGTTCAGCAGGCTCATTAACCTATGGGTACAATGGAATGGTTTATTAACTACGCTACACTGAACTAACCTTCTCCTCCTAGTTTTGAGCCATAATGTTTATTTGAATGATTTATCCACTTTACTGTAAAAAAAGAACTTATTTCAAACAAAAAAATATTCACTAATTTATTTCTTAATTATTAGATGTACTTTTACCATGGGATGTCATTACAATATAAAAACATCTTTTTCTTACATATGTGTAAATAACGAGAAAAGAAAAGTCTGGAAATATGGGCAGAAAGTTACATGTAGCCTAAAGGAATAGTTGAAACACCATATATTTCTAAATAGACGACTTACTAATCAGAAACTTGTACTTCTCATTGATATCCTCTTATTTCTCCAAATATAAGAAGTGAAACATGTAATGCTGTGTTGCCAGTGACTTTAAAATCTAGATTAAGTAAAACAAGATGAAAACCAGAAACAAAATATCCATGAGGTGAGAAAGCACAGTGTGATGTGAGAACCTGCCAGTTCGCAGTCTAGAGACACTCTGACAGTGACACAGTCGGTTCCTGTCTTGCCTACGAACTCTTCAAATTAAAACAGGATGTGTGGACAGTGAGCAGTCCTTCTTCCATATATTTCATCCTGAGAACTAGTTCAAAAAATATCCATTGTCACATACCTGTATAGTTTAAGGAAGGGCAATGTACCATAATGAAATCAGAATAAAACCTGAAGTTGTCTTAGCTGTTTCCACTCACTCCTGTGGACTAATTAGCAAATACTAATATCTGTGCTTAAAGTACAAAATTTACCCACTTTGTACCCCTGTGCATATAGGAAGGGTTTAGCCATTGTCAGTGTCTTTAGAATTAATGCATTCCCCATCCCTACCCCTTCCTGTCTTTTAAGTACAGAAGTAGGAAAAAACCCCAAGTTGTGTGGTTTACACCCATTCTAATAATTAATCTGAAAGACTAAGTGAACTTTTTGTGGTTTTAGAAGCGTGATTCAACACCTGTATTTTTTATAATGCTCTTCTTTGAAAACAAGTTGTAGTATAACCCCCATTTTCAGATAGGCTGTCCCTGCTTCTGCTTTTTCTTGAAGTGGTTGTATAACCAAAGAGAACCCCTACTCTTGGCAGAAGTTCCCTTGTTACAGTAAGAATGAAGTGAGACAATGGGGTTTCTGATTTAGAGGGAGAACAACACAGGTACAGAACATATGAAGAATAGGATAATCTGGCCTGAATTTACCCTTATGTTTTACACATACAAGTTTAGAGAACAGCTCCTATTTCTCAACCAACTAGTTTCTAAATGTAGTCCCTCTGCAGCAACCTAGGTGGCAGCCCATGGTGAGAGGGCACTATGTACTGTGAGCATGTCTTCAGCACCCTTGTTCTTAGAGAGATCATGAGTTTCTGCAGAGGGTGGATTATCATCTGGTGGTTTGAATTGGCCAGAACTGATCCAAGCATGACAAAGTGCAAAGGCTCAACTGTCTTGTAAATAACACGTTACAAACATATGCTAATTATGCAATTGAACGTCATTCATTACAGCTCTTGATGGACGATGGAAGGAACAATTCATATATTTAAAAGTCCATAATTACATAATTATACAATAGTCTGTAATTGCAAATAATTGGGTAAATATATCATTGGAAATTTTAACAAATCCGTGTTGCATCACAAATAGCATAACAGGGACAATACTGCTGGAGTGCTGAAGTGATGGGTAAGCAATATTAATGATTTCAGTGAAATTCAGTAGCAGCAGGAGCAGGAGCAGGGGAATCCAAAGTGCAAACACTGGTGGGTACTATACTCCAGCTGCTCTGGGGGTTGATAGCTGAGGTCTCAAGAATGGTTCTCATGCATGATGGTTCACAGTTTCAGGAACAAGGGACATGCCTTTGTTTGCCTTTATTCTAAAATGCTTCATATGTGTCTTTGATACTTACCCCAAAAACAAAGTTAAAACTTTTCCAGCTGTCTCCCAAAGTGGCGTAAAATGAAGTTGTTGTATTCGTTACAACAAATTTAAGAAACGGCTCTACACTGGTGGTGTTAGGAAATAACCCAGTAGCACTTGTTTTTTATTCTCCCTGCTTCTCTACCCTGTGTCTGTGTTCGATTGATATGTACATTTTGATATAAACACAATTAAATTTATTTCTGTAAAGACTAAAAAGAAGTTCTTGTTAGACAGAGGTTTTTCATGATTTCTTTTTTACATGGGTAGAACTGGAACTGTCTCAGATGAAAGGTTGTGCATCAGGTACATTAGCCTCTGTTCTCCATTAGAAAAGACACCTGCTGGTTGTGTCCTGGAAAATTATAAAATAAAAACATAATTTTAACTTGAAGTGAAAATTTGTAAATCGTATTTTTAATTGATTTTTCAGTACAAAGAGAAGTTATTGCTTTGGAATAAAGAATGGTTTTCAAACACAGTCAAAAAGGTTGTATCGAAAACAAGCTGTATACCCTATACTTGCAGAAGAAAATAAAAACTGACTTGAATTCTAAATATTGAGCACTAATCATGCTTATTCTGGCTGTGTTGGGCTTGTGTGGTGGGGTGTTAGTAGGGGAGGGAAGGGCTACAGGGGTGACTCCTGTGAGAAGCTGCTAGAAGCTTCCCTAGCTCAACGTTGGACCTGTTTCTGGCCAAGGCCAAGCCAATTAAAGACGGTGGTAGCACCTCGGTGATAACATATTTAAGAGAGGGAAAAATCAGCTGCAGAACTTGCAGCAGTGAGAGTAGTGGGATGTGAGAGAAACACCTATGCAGACACAAAAGTCAGTGCAGAAAGGCAGGGAGGAGGTGGGCTGGAGCAGTGGTTCCCCTGCAGCCCATGGTGAGAGGGCAGGCTGCGCCACTGCAGCCATGGAGGGTCGTGGGGGGGCAGAGCCCCCCCTGCAGCCCAGGGAGAACCCCATGCCAGAACAGGCTGCTGAACCTGAAGAAGGCTGTGACTCTTTGGGAGGAAAACTGTGCTGAAGGACTGCACTCCATGGAAGGGACCCATACCAGAGTCCCTGAAGGACTGCACCTACTGCAGCCTGTGAGAAGGACTCAAACTGCAGAATTTTGGGGAGGACTGTCTCATGTGGGAAGGACCCTATGCTGGAGCAAGGGAAGAGTGTGAGGAGTACTCTCCCTCCCCAAGGAGAAAGGAGTAGCAGAAAACCCTTGTGATGAAGTGATTGCAACCCCCATTCCCCATCCTCCTGTGCTGGTAACAGGAAGGAGATAGAGAAATTATGAGCAAAACTGAACCTGGGAAGAAGGGAGAGGTGGGGGGAATGTGTTTTAAGATCTGTTTTTCTCTCTTGTTATCCTACTCTGATTTGATTGGTAACAAATTAAAATATTTTTCCCAAGTCCAGTCTGTTTTGCCTGTAACCATAACCATAAAGGCTGAGTCCTTATCTAAACCCACGAGCCTTTCTTGATATTTTCTCCTCCCCATCCCACCAGGGGGAGGAGCGAGCAAACGGCTGCCAAGTGCTTAGCTGTTGACTGAGCCTCAACCATGACATGGGCAAAATGGAAAAATCCCTTCTTGGTACTTCGATTGCTATTGAGAAAGTGCTGCTTTGAAAACAACATACAAAATGTAAATTAAAAATTGAGAGAATTCTGTTTTTTAAATTACTTACTTAAAGCATCTATCTTGAATGACTTCATACAGAGGGGAAAAGAGTGCAGTAGAGACAATCAACAGCATGTTTATTTTACTAAAAAAAGAAAAACAAACCCACAAACAACAAAACACAAGTTACCTTGAAGGAGTAAAAAACCATACTATTTTGTAAAGGAAAAAACTTAGATAATCTAAGGCAACCCTCTCTATTACCTGCATAATGTCTAGGATTTCGTGTGACCTCAGGAATTTGTGAGAAAATATTCCATATCAGGTAACTAAATGTATGTGATTGAAGAGATTAATTTGGTTTCAATTAATAAAATTCATAGAACCCTTTCACTCAATGCATGCTTCCAAAAATGTCATACCAGTACATATGATTTCAAGTACAACCAAATGAAGAACTATGCAATCCATGCAGGAAACTCAACTTTGATTGAATAAGTAAAGTTCTACGGTTGGGGGGTGGGGGTGTGTGTGTGTTTACTTCCTTTTCTGAAGGATTTAGTAAATTAGAATTTTACCTTTATTAGCCCTGTGGAAGTAGGGTCTGAGAGCTTCATTAATTTGTGCTTAATAAAATTCCATTGGCAGGAAACACAAATGTAAAAAGCAAATGTGTGTCCTGATGTGCATATTTAATATCAGTTTTTTCATCACCAAAAGATATTTCTCTCTCAGGATCATGTTAAAGGCACAGACAAAGAAAAATAAATATCAGAGATTACTTCCAGTGTGAACAGTTTTGGGTAAGTCTATAAGGATTGCCAAATGGCGAGCTGAAAGAGATACCAACGTAATTCAAAGCCTTCAGAACTGATTACATGTCAAAGTATTATACCTTGATTTCTCCTTCTACAAGACAGAACAAGGCATGTGACGCACTCCTGTTGTCTTAGTGAATTAGAAAAGTGGTTTATTTATTTCTCTAGTAGCTTACTTATTGACACATTTTTGTGTGTGTGCAAAAAGTAATTTCTGGTTAATACTTGAACCATCTGTGCTATTCTAATCCTAATCTTCTTAGTCTGTACCTATAAAAAGATTTCTATTTTGTCTTTAAAGGATCTTGAGGATTTTCAATTCTGCTGAAATTTTATTCAGGTCTGTTATGATTGTGTGTTTTCAACACTTTATGAACTTCTGCAATAAGAACACCACATAAGACAATGTGATACTATAGGTAAAACCCACGTGACAGAACATTAAAATCAAGGGACCCTATTAATATGATCAAGCAAAATAAATGGCAAAACTAAAATAGCTATTAGCCATACATAATGCATTATACAGCATGTAAACTCTATACCACAGCAAATAAAAAGTTAATATCAGCTTTCTCATACTTCTTCCTAAATTACAGGGATGTTTAAGTATTTATTATTTTAGGGGGGTTAAATGTAAATCCCTTTGTGTTATTATTTTGCTTTGCAGTTTAGCAAATTCAGCCTTATGCTTCAAGGTCCACCCTAAAATAATTCTATTTATTATCCCTGCATTTTTTACACCTATGAGGAATTATTTTTTCTATTAAAATAAAATAAAATCCCCCTAAAATTAATGTATTTCAAATAAACATAATACTTCATGAGCATTATGATTCTGCCAAACTATATTTATTCTGTAGATTATTCTGGTCATGTAGTTTCTTCATATGCATTGCATTTCCTAGATGAATCTGCACCATTGTCTTTTGAGTTCTGTTCTGTCTTATGTAGATTTAGGAGACATGATGAAATTAACTTCTTCATACTGCTTTTTTTTTTTTTTTTTTTTTTTTTTTTTTTTGCTACAGAAGTCATCAGGCTGTGATTCAGACCAAAATTAAACCATGATTTCATCAACCTGTGAAACAGACATAAGTCTACATTATAACTGGGGCTAATACTTCTAATAAAACTTCCTTTTTAACAAAAATGAAAATCTATAATAAGACAAGTTTCAAAACTAACAGTAGCCTTTTCAGAAACTGGAAATAGATCTTCCTGTCAAAGACTAAAACTGCTCTCCTCTGTCTAAACTACACTGGGAGCAAAATTATCAGATTTTCATTTCCTCAATTTCACTCCACAGTGGTAAAACGTGCAACTATTGATTCAACCATTGAAAAAAAAAGCAGGGTAGATCTTCACCTCGGCAGGGTCAATGGGTTTGTGGGTGTCTAATTATACCTATACAAGGCATATAAATCTTTCTACTAGTCATTACATGAACATGAGTCCAAAGGCATCATTAGAATCCTTTTAGTCAAACACTCATTCTTTTGTTTTATGAGGAATCAAAGAAACCAGGAGTTAATATTATTGTGGTACATAGATTTTTAAATTTGTGTTTGCATACAAGAAGATATGCTTCGAAGGAAAAGGGCATGCATGTACCTATGCGTGTCCACTTGTACATCTGAGGTCTGCCCACAAACACATGTACAGTTTCTCCTCTTTTTACAGCATTTGGTTGAGATATGCCGTAGTGTAAAAAGCACAGTAGCACAAACATTCAAATTAATTGCGGTATGTTACAAATACAGTGGCAGTAAAGATTTGATGAGTATTAATTTGTTTCAAAAGCAGACATAAAGCTAAGAATAAGCTTTAAACACTAGTTGTGACAGAAGTACTAATTTTATTTTACATCACTGTTGATTTTACTATAATCTTAGGAAAAAACTCTTTTTCCTTATATTCAATGAAATGAGTTGATTCATGCAAAACTTTAATATTGCCAGCGTTCTAAAACAATATTAAGAATTAAAAAAATATTAAAAGTAGCTATTAATATTAAGGAAGTATTCTGCATTATATTATGCTATGTTATGTTATGTTATGTTATGTTATGTTATGTTATGTTATGTTATGTTATGTTATGTTATGTTATATGGTGAGTGTTGTTCAGATGATTTTTAGATTGCATAACCATGACAGTAAGAGAATATTTGTATCATAGGAAAGGTGCAGTATTTTGCAAGCAGGTTACACAGATGCTGGGTGCTCAGCATTTTGAACATTAGATGGAGTTAGAGCCTTTCATTTTATCTATGATAGTAGTAATAAGATCCCATATCAAAAGTGAAAGTGATATTTTTTAAGTACTCATTTATTGAGTATTCAATCTTTATCTTACAAACTGACCCACCTACTTGAATCTAAATGTTATAAGAGGCAGTTAGCCCAAAGTGCCAAAAGAAAGAGGTAACAACTCTTAACAGTTAGGAAATAGACAGAATACCCCCTCTCCCCCGCCAAAAATACTTATAAATGTACACATTACTACAAAGGAAAACAGTCTGGCCCTACTTTTTTTTAAAAAAGCTGTTTCCAGCATTATGTTAAAGAAAGTCTCCAAGTTCAGTGAGATATGACAAAAATTGTGGATAGCATCATATGGTGGATTATCCACAACAGCAACAACTGAACTCAGTCAATTACTGAGCCCGTCTTTGATCCTTTCTGTCCTTTGTTCGTTATGCTTCTGCAACTTCTGAGATATGGTGCAGGTAAAGCAAAGGCTACATGGCTATCTAACTGTGCCCCTTGGCTAAGAACATACCCAGTCCAACCCTCCTCCGCCCCAAGCTCCCATCAAAACTGTAGTCTTACTACAGTGGTACTGGAGAGAGCAGCAATGGTACCTATAACTGGTGAGGAATCAGAAATCAAAGTCCTGAAAAGTGGTGGGAGCTTGTACATTGACATCAGAAGGAAAAAAGGGGCATATGGAGATATGATCCATCAGATGAACATCCTGATAGCACAGGAGCTCAAATTCCTTCAAAGCTGTGCTGTTAGTGGGTCCTGTGCTTCTTCCTTTATCATCAGATGCGCTCATCTCTGCTCTCTGTGCCCCAACTCTCCGTCTCTCCTACCACTGTTCCTCACACCAGCCACTTCCCTCTGCAGTTCAGCATTGGGCTCACTTGGGGATGACAGCACCTTCACTGCACCAACACCCTCTAAGACACCCTCTTCAGCTCACTGGCTTGGTTGCCTTGGTCCCTGCTGCTGCCTGAGACCCTTTTTGGGTCAAGCGCCAAGCTGCAGCAACATCTGTGGCCAATATTTGGATTTGTGTCTAATATTGCCACTATGGACATGGCCTCAGAGCTGTTTCTCTGCCAACACGTACTGTTATGGGGCTGCAGGGGAGAGGGGCACACAATCCCCTGCAGATGCAAGATGAGTGCGCTGCTTTGATCGATGTCTCCATGACTGCCTCTCCAAACTGACCTCTCCATACTCACCCACTGACCTGTTTAACAGCTAACTGCAGTAAATGCTAACCAACATGGGAGAAATGACATCATACCTCATCACTCAGTCCTGGGCACTGTGTCTATGTGAAGCAAATGGGACCAAAGACCTGTACGTAAATTACTGCAAATTACTTGATCATGAGAGAGATTTGGTTTGCTCAGGTGAGAGTGGATCAGTGGCCAGGCATTGTGTACCTACTACAAGTAACTGAACTGGGACAAAATAAAACAGGAGCTGTAGTAAACCAGAAGAGTTCTCAGCACCCAGATGAGTAATGTAGGAAAAAAGGAAAAATATTCCCTTTTAAAAAATATTTTGTACAGGGACTTTCATACCCCCAGGCAACTGATTACTGGTTAAAAGGCAAGGGATCCCTGAGAAGTCACAAATTCCCCACGAATATGCAAAACAAATAAATGTATATATTGATCTACAAAATGAAGAGAGATGCAAATACTCCATGCAATGAGCTAAAATAAATGGAGTCCTTGTTAACACCATCAGCTTTGAATGGTATGAAGTCACAGAACGGTTTGGGTTGGAAGGGACATTAAAGATCATTTAGTTCCAACCCCCCTGCCTCAGCAAACTTGCTGATGGTGCACTCAATCTCACTGTCCGTAAAGCCATACAAAGATGTTTCATGCATAAGATGTGTTACGAAAGCAATTAATTTTCAATATTAATAGAGAAGATCAGACAGGATAGAGGATTCATCATAGATAGAACTCATATAGCCACCAAACTCTCATTGATTTTCTACTTTTCTCTTTCTACATATTCTGCTTTATTCCTACTGCCTTCTTACGTTGGAGTTTCATCTTTCTACCTTAAAAATTTTAGTTATGATTCTTAGATGCAGTGGTATTTAAATAAAATTATTTTATTATTTATTTACTTACTTACAAATAAAGTTATTTTAATTTATCTAAGAATTAAGGAATTCTAACATGACATATTAACTCTTTTCAGTTTGACTAAATATCCTTAACAACTGTATTTTTCTATATTTACATATTTTACAGTATTAATTCAATTCTGTTGTAAAAATATACATCTCTGATTTTAATTATAACTAGGGTATTGTCTTTTATCAAATTTAGATAAGTATGTGAAGTGCAGTATTGTAAATGCTTATCATAATCCACTGGTCTTCTCTTTCCACTACTAAAATAATTCCATGGCATTCATGCACATTTTTTGACAAAGAGATCAAATAAACCAGAGATTAGATTACAAGCAACATCAGAAATATTCACTTTTTTCTTATGAGGCAGAAACAGTCAAGGAATCAGTTCTTCCTGAGGAAAAGAGCTCAAGAAACGAACTTGTCTCTTGAAGCCACATTCTTCCTGAATTCTGGATTTTAGTCACCTCTGTTTTACTGGCATAATGGCACTGATCCCATCTTCTTTATCCTGAACCAGGTGGAGATCCTATGAACTATAATCTTTAAATTACAATAACTGCTGTCAGAAAATTGTTTACAGTTGTGTTGTTATGAAACAATATTTCTATTAGAAAATAAAATCAGCACTGTTTTATATTGATATGGCTTTAAAAAATACTAGAGGGCAAATCTTTATTGAAATAAAAGTGTCTTTTAAAGGACTAACAAAACTTTGAGAAATCGCTAAAAATACTCCTGGCTTTACACACAACTTTCTATTCAAAATCAGCCTTTTTCTTTCTACTGTTGGAATATCATAACAAGGATACCTGAATAAACTACTTTTTTAAAGTCGTATTTTGTGAGGGGTTTTTGAATTAATTTTTATTAATTTCCTTTATTTTGTGTGGGTGAGTGTGAAAAACACTGAAGTAAGGAAAAAAATACCAAAAATAGGACAAGATACACACTCTCATTACAGAAAGATGTTCAGTTTCTTTCCTTTGTATTCAAGCTTCCTTATTTGCTGGTAACTTCTTCATGGGAAGATCAAACGTACATTGATACAGTATCAGTGCATATCATGGCCTTGGTTGTGGGATATGCTGCTTCAACATATTCTGGAATATGTTCCTTCTGCCTACACCTCCCTGCCTCTCTCTCCCACGCTCAGTTCCTGCAGCCCCTCAACATGTTTCTGGAATGTTTTCTCTTGATCGTGACATAGGCTATTCTTCCATGGATAAATACATTTCTCTTGAGTGGATCATTCATTCATATATAAAGTCTCTGAAGCCCAATAAATGCTCTTTTTCTTTCATCATGGGTCTTCTCTTAATAGACTTTATACAACATATTTTAACCTAAACTGAAAATGTGCCAGTAGCTCAAAGACTTAATAAGAACAGTGTAAATAAAAAGTGAGTGAAGTTTTAAGGAATGATTAACCCAAACACTACCTGCTAAATGAATTTAAATAAGCCATTCAGGGTTACCTTACAGGGTTTATATAATTTCAATTTTACTGTTTTATATTATTAATATCTTTAGAATAATATTTCTGTGGTACTTACAAGCTTATTATCTCAGCCATTTTAAAGTTCATGCTGTAGCTAGATAATATACTTAATGGCAGCAAAGCTTCAATCAAATTTCTTGCAACATTAGCTGCATTTAAAAGTATAATCTTACACTGCTTTCTCTTGTTTGGCAACCTTTCAGAATAATTGGAAAGTGCATGTATTTACAGTGGAGAAAATAACATACACTATTAACACTGCTTATGATGCTTATCATTACTTTAAATGCAAAGTCTGAAAAAATATTGACAAAACTCATGTTCTAAATATATCCTCATTAAATAGGAAGCTTCTGAGCTTGTAGAACTCATAAGCAAATGCTTAAATTTTTTAAAAAATATATCAGCAAATAGATTCAGATTTAAACAATGTTCTTAAAGATGATATCCTTTAAAAAAAAAAAAAAATGATGATGATTGGATGCTCCATCTAAAATACTATCTACCGAATTTAATTGAAAAAAATCCCAGTGAATTCAGTGAAAATGGACTGATCAGCTTGGCCTGCAACTGGCTGGCGTTTTTCTGTTTGCTTTTGGGTTGGTTTGATTTTTTTTTAATAGTATCTGAGTATTCAGATTTCCATTGAAGTTCTATCAAGCCTGATGCCTGAACATGAGAGTTGATACTTAATTCTCATCACCCACCCTAAGAGAGTTTCACTGTTAAGCTGGAGAACAGTGGTGAGTCCTGCATCCACTCTTTAGAAAATCTTAATCAAAAGATCACTCTGTAAAGGCAACCAATGTTGCAGAAAATCTCATTGGAGCTTTGCTCTCCTTAAATACATGATCTAGCTGGAGTACAATCTTAAAAGGTTAACATGTTAACCTTGACATTACAATACAGGTACCGTGCTACAAATACCATAATGTAACACTCAGTTTTCTTAACACAAGGAAGAAAAAACCACATGGACTTAAAAACAGTAGCACAAGTAAAATACTTACAAAAGCATCTTTTCTAAAAACCAAAGAAGCTTAAGTTCAGTCCTTCTGAATAATGTTGACACATTTGTACTGCGCTGGTTTGGAAAGTATTTTATGCGCTTATATCTGTACACACGTGTAGTTTAAGTATGTGTGTAATTATTTGCTTTTGAGTTTAGTGGTACCCAAAGATGCCTCACGTACTGCTCTGAATCATGGCCTAAGTGCATAACTGCAGCAGTCTACTTTTGGTCAGTCATTATATGTAGATTGTAAAGACTTAACGTGTAACTGGTACCTAATGAGCACAATCATCATTAAAACCTCTAAAGAAGGGATCTCTGTGTATAACATATTCAGGACTGACTACTGGGTTTGGTGTTTTGTGTCTGGCGCTTTCAGTCTATTTCAAGTGAAAATATGTAATTCCAGGCCACTCTTTCAATACATCACAGTCATTTTCTGCACTTTAGTTGGTTTTCTCTCCATTTTTCCCACAAAATAAAACATCAGTACAGCAGGTTTAAAGTGCACTTTAGTGCCTGCAATCTTGCCATGCTATTCTTTAATATTTCATCATTAAATACCAAAATAACCTGATATGATCCTAATTTAGTGCCAATTACACTGCATTGATCAAAGTGACCTTTTCATACTAGAGCACAAAAATCAATTCTGCTGTACAACAAATGTCAGGGGGATGAGAGCAACATATAATCTGTGACAATCAAAACATTACTTACAAATGAAATCACCAATGACCTGCATGCCAAGGCAATTTCTGCATAATATGCACTGGTTTTGTTTGCAGCTTTTGCTGGGATTTTTTTATTTTGTTTTGTTCCCCACTGTCTGCTGCCAGACATAGTGGTGTTATTTCACAGTTTCACTGACAATGCTGAAAACAGTTGAAGCTCTATGATGGGTACCGAAATAACCACACAGAGTGGCTATAATCTGTAACACAGCTTTAACGTTCAGTGAAGTGTGGTTTTCTGTGGACCTGACAGTCAGACTGGCTTCTGACAATGTTCCTGCGCCCAAGTTCAGTGGTATTCCAAAACGCAGCCAAATTGACTAGGTCAGTTGTAGGCAAGGGAAACGTAAACGACTGCTCAGAGATCCTCAATGTTCTGCCTTCACTGAGTGATTCACAAAACAGTTTGACTTAGATATTAGCTCTGCAAAATTAATGACAAAACTGCAGTGACATTAATGGTGTCTGGACTTCACTGGTTACCTCTGTGTCAGGTTTAGGGTACAAATAAGGAGGAAATTGGCTGCACAGGCATTATTGTCTACCAACTATAGCCAGCAGACTCTTGAACAATCTGTATCTGTAATTCAGAGGAGAAAATATACTTTCGGTCAAATTTCAGGGTAATTTTTTTTAGCTTTGTTTTAATTACATAATAAAACTATTTAAACTCCAACTTGCTTTGAGTTCTGTTCATAATTAATCAGGAACGATGCCTCCATTGAAAAAATCTTTACCCACTCCCAGCAAGTTTTAAATTGATTAATGAATCTGCAATTCATGAATCAAAGCCACAAAATAACATAGTTAAATAACATTAACACTTTCAGTCATTCCACTGTTGTGAGCATGTCACAACACAAAAATATCTGAACCTGAATTTAAACTGTTGGGCTCTTCTTCAAGCACGTAAACTGCTGGGGTCTTGGTGTCTTCAAGCATGTGGCCTTTCAGGATGTAAATTGCTGAGGTCTTCTTCAAGCATTTAGGTCTACAGGAACAGTTGGGACCTTGCAAGATGAAAATCCATCCCTTTCAGTACCTGAATAAGATTTACAGCGTTTAGGAGATGGGAACTGCCAGTGGCAGCTTGTGAGGTCTTTGTTGAGGAATTTAATCTCTTTGTGTTTTGGTTGCTTTCCTGTTAAATAGAGGTGGTATTTATACTTCACTCTTGGCTTTTTTAATCTTTTTAGATTTCAGCCGAACGCTCCTGGATGATAATTTAATGAACAGAACCTGTTTTTTAAACAGTCATGCCATGGCCTTTTTCAAGATGGAGTGGTAACTTGAAATAGATTCAGTTCAAATTCTTTGAAAATGTTTCACCTCTTTTGGCAAACATGCTTGGTAAAGGAATATCTCCCAAGAATTGAGGTAATTCCCCAGGGTTGAGGGTTGTTTTGTTTGTTTGTTTGTTTGGTTGGTTTGTTTTGTTCTGTACTCTGTTTCCTAGAGAGAAAGCATTCTCATTTAAATAATTTATCCATAAGGAAAATCTCCAAGGCCTGAATATTCTCCCTGCTCATGCACACTAATCTGCTAATCAACCAAGAATGAGAGAGCATGGGAAAACCTAGCTCTTAATACTGGTCTCAGAAGTGCTTGTTCTTCCAGATGCTTTAAGTTCATACCCAAAATAGACAAAAAATAATTAGGAAAAGAGATTCTCAGGGTTTTATCATCCGTATTACTGTTTTGGGGGTCACAAAACATCTCCTTTTATAGCAGTTCACTGATAATGAGACTGTACAGTCTCAGATAGGAAGATCTAAAAAAGAGAAGCTAGCTATGCTTTCTACCTCACAGGTGAATTAAACCTTTGGTGCAGGACTTGAGAGCCTTGCAGGCCTCTGCATCAATGTTAAAGAGCCATTTTCGTCCCTAAAGGAAAAAGCTTTGATTTGGGGACTTTCATATAAATTTGTAAGCTTTTCTTTTCTAAATTTCTGTAATATTTGTGAGAGACACAGTACATATTTTACTTACCAAGCTGATTAAACTATGGTTCTTTCTCTTGGCCGTATAATATCTCTCTTCCTAGAAAGTCCATTAGCAAACATGATTTATGACTGACACTTCCACAACTCTGTATGTAGCCCTGGTAAGAATTAAGTAATATTCAAGACTTGTTTATGAACCAAATCCAATTCATTTCACGCTGATGCAGAATTAGTTTCAGACTAATGTAAAGAAACAGTATGGGCAGACTGTTAAGGTGACGCACTTATTTTTAACATGTTCTCCAATGCAATTTGCAGCTTAACAGCCTCACTATAAATGATGTGATTAAGTTTTATACATTTCTGTATATTTGATGTATTTACTCAAATGCAGCTGTCGTTTTGTATACTGTGAATCAATTGTTTGGAGTAATCACAATTTCCAAAGATAATTTTTTTCCCCAGTGTTAAGCTGTAATGCAAACATGAACTAACAAAGTAAGAATGAATATACAGATCTGAACAAAACCAATTTTTTCTATCACCATATGAAAATTGTAAGGTATATTGACCATTAAATAAATGGTTTAAGAGATTCATTAATTCATCATTTCTGGCAGATATAATCAATTCAATGTTTTGCACCATGACATTCAAAACATTGGTTCAAAATAGCTGCTCCAACTTAACTTCTAGCATGTTCAACTCATTCTTTAAAAGCAAGATTGTTACTTTCTTTCAGCAATTACCTTGAGCCATGAGTGCAAAATAGATGATTTGTCTGCTGTAAGGAAAAAGTGTTTTGACTGATTCTAGCATTTTAAAAATAGATATTTTAATACATTAAAGAATTATAAACAGGAATATACTTCATAATGAACTATGTAAGGCTCAGTATAAGATGCATAATGTTAATTGAGTAAAGATTTTTTATATATATATACACATCTGCATATAGAAATTTATAACTATATGGCCTAATTTATGGCCTAAATATAGACAGTAGGTGTCTTAGGTACAAAGATCCTTTCATTCCATAGTAAAATATAAGCAAAATTGCACAAAGAAGCAGAAAGTGTGTAGGTTTTACTTATCAATTCAGTACAGCTTAACCCAAGGTCTAGGTTAATCTTTAACCCATTGCTAAAGAGACTTGACCAATATGTGCAACATGTTGACTCGTGCTGGTTTTAGTGAGGACCGAGTTAGTCTTCACAGTAGCTGGTATGAGGTTCTTTTTTGGATTTGCCCTGAGAAGAGTACTGATAAGGTGCTTTTTAGTTGGTGCTAAGGAGTGTTTGCACCAATTCAAAGACTTTTTCAGCTTCTGATACTGCACCTGTGTTCCAAACTTTCTCATTACAAGCAGTGTTGGGGGGAATCAGTTCAAACTGTTAACCCAAACTACCCAAAGGAGTATTTCATTACATAGTACATCATGCTCAGTACATAAGCTGGGAGTGAGCAGGGAGGCCATAGTTTGCTTGTTTACTCACTTGTTTGCTTCCTTGTTTACTTTTTTCATTTAGCTTGTTCGTGAGTTGGTGGGTTGATTGGCTTACTTGGTCATGCTCTCACTCATGGGGCTTACTTGGACTCTGGTGTGATCACTGTCTTGGGCCTGCTCGGACTCTGCTGTGACCATTTTTGGGCACTGGCTCTCGGGCTCTCTGACTCTGACACTTGCTAACTGGGACCTGGCTGTGTATCGGTTGGCGGTTTGTGAGCAATTGTATCATACGTTTTATTTTCTATTTTCCATTATTTTAATTACTTAGTAGTAGTAGTATTGTTAATATTATTAGTATCACTATTTTATTCATTTATATTCCATCATCAAATAGTTCTTATCACAATTCACAAGCTTCCTTGTTTTTTCTCTGATTCTCTTCCACTGGAGGAGGGAGGGGAGGGGAGGGAGAGTGTGTGTGGTACTTTATAGCTAGCCAAGGTTCAACCACTAAAACTTAGAGAAAACTCTGAATGTAGATGATAGGTCAGGGCTAACTCTGAAGTCAAGGCTGAAAAGAAAAAATACACCAAATAATAATGCTTTAAATAACAGGAAGTCAATGATTTTTCTTTTTTAATTAAATGAACATGTATGACCCTTACACTTTAATGCACTATAAAGCTTACTTGAACATTCAATAGATCTTTGAGATATTTAAGCTATAGATTGCCAGGGCTGCATTTCACTCTTGGACAATACATTACCACTGTGCTGGGTAATGTTATCTCTAAAGCTTTTATTTTTTACCATAAAAGGTACTTAAAATTACTAAGTTTCAATTGATTTAGAAGGACACAATTTCTATGAACATCTGATTTCTTTCTTATCTGTATTCTTCTAAATCTATATATCCAAATTACATTCAGAAATTTAATCCTCAGACACTACAGAAAACTAATCATTTGTCTACTCTGGTTATAAATCATACCTTATTAGAGAAAATCAAATTTTCTGTGTTCCCAGAATGGAAAATTATTAACTTAATTCTTCACAAATTGCACAAGAGATAATATCCGATAATCCATTAAGAACATCTTAATCAATGTCTATCACTGTAATGTAAAGCACACTGATAAGAGTATGCATATTGCTGATTAAGAGTACCACTATAGTAGTCTATACAAATTTCAAAGAACTTGAAATTAATAAATTGTTGATGTATGAAGCAATTAATTTGATTAAAGAGGAAGAGCTGAAGTATTTTACATGCATAAGAATCTGAGTTAAAATGTGTTAGTACCCACAAGTTTTAAAGTATAATAAAGTAATATCTCACATGTAATTAGAGAAACTAACTTCAGTTAAATACATATATAGAAATTTACAATTCACTTGGCCCACTCTAAATGTTGTGTGCTTCAGTAGAAAGATCCTTACCAACTTCTCTTGGATTTATGGAAGACATTTGCAGTCTGGTGTTACATCTTCCCTTAAAAAAAGCTCCACACAAATAGCATTTTAAAAATAAAGGATAAGTTTCACAGGAAATGAATAGGACCTGTTACACTTATACTTTTGCTTTAAGCATGTCTCGGAATTAGTTTGTTGCATGTGTATTTATGCACTAGAAAATCCTAACTGACGTGGAGCAGATTAAGTGATTATAGTCTGCAATTCAACAAATTCCAAAAACACTTTTCAAGTTCCTGAATCACTCACATGCTGTTCAGCAGTTGATGCACAATGAAAAATTGCTGTATGACAAGATGCAGAACAAAAATATTCTTATCAAGAAAGTAAGTAGTTTTGTGTGTCTTCTGCTAAACTGACCTCCTATCTCCTATCCCAGCATATGTTCTAAATAGTTACTTAGGTTCCTAAAGAGCTACAAGTAATTCAGAAAAGGAAATACATCTTGAATACTTTCTATCTAGACATGTTTAAAGCTCTAAAATTATTTTTCTTTTTATGAGATATCACTTATCTCAGGAAGTGTGTCCCTGAGCACAACTGACCACACCCCCTTGGTAAATGTACAAAAAAGTTAATTCCACAAAATAAAGTAATTTCCTCCTTTCAAGAAAAAGAGGTGGTACTAAAAAAAAATTTTCAGTCACACAAAGTCTTCTTCCAGTCTGAACAGAGCGAGTTATTCTAGAGTTCCATTTGTTTAAGAAAATAGGTCTAAATTGATTAAACTAATCATTTTATTCTAACTGCTCTTTTAAAAGACAACTGCTGATTGCATGCCCCTTTTGTGGCTGTAGCTGAGCCTGAGATGGTACAAAATAACCATCTTGCCAGTTGTCACAACTATTTGCTCATTCTTTAATTAAACATATCTAAAACCATATAATTTACATCTAATTGAGAAACATCTTCTGTAGTCAGAAGGCAGCATAAGTAGAGACTTGGGTGTTAACAGGTCCTGAGCTATGGTCTGACTCTATTGGAGAGTCATGGATGACCTCGCAAAGATTAAGTAATCTTCAGGTTTAAGAACCTCATGTACTTACAGAGCATAATTTCAGTGAACTATTGACTTCATGAGTGTGTTGGTTAATGTCTGTGCATAGGATACCCTAAAAGAAAATAAAAATTTAGCACTGACTTGCAGGAGCAGTATGCTGTGATAACAGCAAGATTGGGGTAAGCCTGGCCTTCAAGTAAAGCGGAAAACGGCCTGTAGCTGCAGGCTTGTCTTAAAAAAAACACCAAACAAACGAAAAACCCAAAACAGACAATACAAAAAACTGTGTTTCACAGTTGTGGTGTGGTTTGCCACATAGTTTAGTTTCGCTGAGGAGGTGAATTTTAAATATAATAATCAAAGTCCATGTAATAACAGGAGTAGGTTTAGCCAAGGAGAGATGGTGAGTCACTCAAATATCACAACTATTTTTGGTGGAAGAGAGGCATGGAGTTGAAATCATCTCCATAGTGGCTGAACACAAATAAGAGTGTTAACTGAATCTCCAGTTGATCTGACACAGGCTCACAGCAAATTCAGAAATATTTATTCTAATTGAATGTCGGTGGGACTGGGAGAATGGTCATACAGCTTTAGTAATTCTTTTTGCAAACACCTTCATAACAAAATTCAGCATTTTTACTTGACAAAATCTGTCATTAGTAATTGAAGAGGTGAATGAAAACTGTCATGGCCCTCACTCATTTATGAGTTAAAGTAAACTACAAGTATGAAGGAAAACTGGGAATCTAACCTTCTCTGTATATATAGCAACTCTGCTCTGTATTTTATGGACATATGAAATGTGTACGTAAAACCAGCATATATGTTATTCAGTACAGCTCCAACAACTGTTCTACAAAAGACAGCAGCTTTTGCATAAAGACAAGTCAGATACTAATTAGTCATTATGTAGTGTAACAAGCCAAGCTTTTTTTTAGATATTCAATATACTTTCAAAACTTTACATTCTCATGAAATCTCAAACTGCTCTTTAAAATGTCTCTTTTTTTCCTCAGAAAGAGCCAAAAGGAGGAAACTTTAGAAGCAAATTCATAACTTGGTGTACCTATTATCAGCAGTGCACTTAACTGAACAGGCTGGCATCCCTGCTGCAGTCTAAATTAACCTCTTGCTTTTCTGATTGAGAGTTCATTTTCTCAAACAAAGAAAAAAGCGTTAAGGTAAAATTTGCCCATAGGTACTTTTATTACATGTAAAAATTAACCGGGACCCTTTTCCCACATATGGGAATATTCATGCTGTTTAATTCAAGACAACGAATATTACTGCTTGTGTACTGACAGGGAAGCGGCACCTGTATTTTGGGGATAATATCTTTCTCATCATTAGACTAAAGCTTTATCAGCCATGAAATATTTAGATTTTTCTTGTTTTTGACATAATATACATCCTGGTTTGCATGTGCTTTATGTTTTGGTCTTCAGGCATACTCTCTCCAGGGAAATTTTCTGCAGCTAAAGAGTATCTGTCACAATCCGGTAAATTGACTGAGCAAACCTTTCTTATGCACAAGTGTTGTACAAGCAAGACAGTTCACTGATATCCAAAGGGAATGTGGAGACACCACAGAAAAAGGAATCATCTCCATACACCATGCCCTGCCCACTCTGAAAATTAAACACTAAGTAAAGCACAGTGTAAAGTTAGGCAATAAGCAGACCTCTCTACCCTGCAGCTTGATCCTGTATTAACCTGCATGCCATAGCATGAATTAAATCCATTACTAACTCTAGTGTGTGTGCCCATATTGCACCTACCCGAGCCTGAATTCACTAGAAATTGCCAAACTTACAGTTTCCAAAAGTTGCAAGTTACCAAACAAACGGTCTCAACAGGACACCAGGCCTTTGACACCCCTGCAAGTTGGAGCTGGAACTTTTGCTGAGGACAGGCACCAGTGCTGAAGAAATGGATATTCCACTGATGACATAACTATTGCACTAAACCCTCATTTTGTCTTTTACACTCCACTCCTCTACTCCCCCAACATGTAGCTAAAGGTCCAAGCTGGAGAATACAGAAGTGCTGGAAAACCTGAAAATTAACATTCACAAAGAGACAGGCAACAGACTGAAACAATAACATGATGTGAATTGGAAAGAAAACATAAGGACAAATCCCCTTTTTCAAGTTATGACCATCAGGGGACTGAATGCCAGCTTTTTGCCTAGCACCGCATTAAGAAACAATCTTCACAACTCACCCTTGATCCTTTTCCAGCTCACACCTTGTGATCAGCTCATTTCTTCCATGTAGTACCTGAAAAATCATAGCTATCAAAAAAAAAAAAAAAAAAAGCTCTGCAATGAATGGTCTGAAAGCAGTAACGTTTACTGGACGCAGCTCACTGCAGACTAATGGGCATCTCTTAGGTACAGTTTTCCCTGTTTCATAACCTATCTCCTAGTATCCAGAATCCTCACAAAAGGGACAGATGATGGGCTGGGGAGAGAGGAGCTATGTGTAGCTTAGGCTGCATCCTCATGTGTGTTTATTCTCCTCATAGAATGGCAATTCAGGCAACCAGAAAAGTTGGAGATTATTTTTACTGTGTTCCGCATCTACGGATAACTTCATTATCTCAATATTTAGGTAACACAAAATATTCGAAACCTGTAATTCATCCCCATGCTGCCTTCTAGGGCAAAATCAAGATGGAAATTAAAGACCTGAAGAAGAAACATAAAAATATAAAATATAATAACAAAAATAACAGAAGGTATCAGGTTCCCTTTCATTTGTGTAACTCTTCAGGTTTACATCCTATTTCTTCAGTTTTCCTCTGTGGCTATGAGTGATAGACATTCACTTTTCACAAAAGTTTTAAGTTAAAGGTCTTTCTTATTTACAGATTTCTGAAGTAAAAAAATTGAGAAAACAGCAAAACATTATCAAACTCATGCTTTAAAAAAACCAGAACCAATGATTATTTAATTCCAGCACAAGTCTTATATGAAGCTGCTCTTTCATTAATGGAAAAATATTTTTTTCTTGATATTTCACACACACATTATTAGATTTGGCCAGGAATTTTCTGATTAAATTGATCCATCACACTTAGATCTTTCCAGTAACATATCCATGTTGACACCTGTACATTCAAAAAAAGATTTGTAGCTTCAGAATTGAAATTCTGGTGAAAATACCCCTTCATCAACACAGAACAATCAACAGACCAACAGAAAGAGCTCTTGGGTTTCACCTGGAAGACCTGGCTCCCAGTCAGGCTTTGCACAAGTTGGACAAGAAACCTGAATCTACATTTTATGCAAGTCTGAAGCCCCATCTCAAATGAATGAGCAGATTTCTCTCTCTTTTCCTGCAGAAACACTAGTCCCTTGACACTTTTGAAATGTTGGAAAAAATAGATATTTCAGAAAAATGTACCATTTCCTTGTAAAATCAACACATGAAAATTCAAGAACAATTAACCTTTTCAAGTTTCTGATTAGATATGTTGAATTTAATCAATCAATTAATATCTTTCTCAAAGCAGCATGAATTTCAGTAGTGCAGTTTCCATTCTTTCTGGATTGTTCCTACAAGTGAAGATAGAATTATTAACTACTGTGATGATGGGCAATGGAAAAGCTAAATGTGGTGTTACAGAAAAACATGTAATAAAATCACAATTCTGCAGTAACCTTCAACTTTTGGAGTATAGAAATAATGAAAAACTGCATTACACTGGTGTGGCCTCAGAGCCCGAAATATTCTATAAAGTTTTTAAGTATCTGGTTGTGCCTGGGGGCTTAGTAGTGCAAACATCTACAGTTCTTCAAATCTAAAAATCTAATGGAAATTTAAAAAAATCAATAAATAAGCTACTTCTCGGTCATGCAAATCAAGTTTCAGTCAGGTTGGTGAGAAATAGGAATGGAGAGCAGAAAAAAGTGTTATTCAAACCTGACAGGTGAGTCAGAAAATAGTTTTGATTGAATCAGATAGACACAATTTCATGACTACAACGACTATGTGAATAATATCCTCTGTCAGTATCAGTCTGGCTACAGATGAGTCAGTGGAACAATGCCAGTTGATGCCAGCTGATGATGTGAATTCACTAATCTATTTAAATTACTTTGACATTCTTAAAAATCAACTATTTAATGTGGACCAAACTGAGGACATGGCTTAAATAGAAACATAATGTAGTTCGGAAGACAAACATGCTTTGTTATGAAATCCTCTTTTCAGCTTGCACTTTGTAATTAAATGCTGGTGGTCACCAGGCGGTATACATTTCCTTTAGACAAAAACGCACATGATGTAACACAGGAGTAAGCCCAAGTACAGTAATCTGAGGTGAGTAATGAGGGAAGATATATTGAGAATGAAGCATCACAGAGAAAAAATTTGAATTGCTTCTCGCTGACTTTACAACTTGTAGTGAAAGCCATCCATTCTGCACTGAGCCACTAATTCCCAAAGGGGTGGGTGACAGGCCCCATCCGTGCCTGTCTTCCCCCACTGGCACACCTGTTGACTGTGTCAGCCAGGTCCAGCTGATGTGCCTTGCTGCCAGTGGGGTAGACAGGATCAGGGGAATTAGTTCTGCTTACCTTGGGAAGCCAGCCCAGCTGCCACGGTTTCTATTTAAATTGCCCTCCACTGCTCAGGCTCAACTGGAACCATTTAGTACCCTCATTGTTCTGTGGGTTTTATTTGTTTCCTCCCACTCAAGCACATGTTAAAAAAGACAACCCTCTAGCAATCTTTTTGGTTTTCCCCCTCTTTCACATGACTAAGCGATTATCTTCTTCCTAATCAAAGAGACTGATGAAAAGAGTTTATTAATAAAAGTTCCCCTTCAGGAAGATTGGAAATAAATTATTACTAAAATACACCCAATTTTACTTATAGACCCCCTCATAGAGACGCATCTGTGAAGGGTATGGATGCCAGAATAGTGGTGTAGACTCAGGCATCTGGAAGCTGTTTGCGATATGGAGTCAGGCTCTACATGGATACTGCCTCCAGTCACAAAAGCTTGCTCTGTGGAGGGAGGAAAAATATGCTGTTTGTTTACAGTGCTACTTTTTCCCTTTGCTTGTTATCTTTTTTACTTCTTCCCTTGATCCCCTCTCCCTGCACAATTCATGTGCAATTATGTCTGCACAAATACACCAACTGATGGGGCTTGTTAACCATACCCACCCCACCAGCACGTAGGAAAAGGGGAAAAGGAGACAGGAATGGGGAGAAATCAGATGCAATTCACTAAGGGCAAGTGTAAAGTGCTGCAGCTGGGGAAGAACAACCCCATGGATCAGCACAGGTTGGGGGCTGTTTTGTTGGAGGGCAGCTCTGGGGAAAAGGACATTGGAGTCCTGGTGAACAACAGGGTGACCATGAGCCAACAGTGTGCCCTCGCAGCCAAGAAGGCCAATGGCATCCTGGGGTGCATTAGGAAGAGCGTGGCCAGCAGGTCGAGGGAAGTTATCCTCCCCTCTGCTCTGTGCTGGTGAGACCTCACCTGGGGTACTGTGTCCAGTTCTGGGCTCCTCAATTCAAGGACAAGGAACTCCTGGAGAGGGTCCAGCTCAGGGCCACTAAGATGATGAAGGGCCTGGAGCACCTTCCATATGAGGAAAGGCTGAGAGAGCTGGGTCTGTTCAGCTTGGAGAACTTGTTCCTGTGTGATCTGCTCCAGGTGATCCTGCTCTGGCAGGGGGGTTGGACTAGATGATCTCTAGAGGTCCCTTCCAACCCCTACCACTCTGTGAATCTGTGTGAATCTGTATATCTGTGTAAACCAGGCAAAAAACACTGCATTGTCCTTGGGACCAGGGCATTATCTGCTCCCTCTTGCCAGAGCCCGCTGACCAAACTGGGAAAAACCACCCCAGCAGTGGGGAGAGCTTCCTTTTATCACCTATGTACCTATAGAAACCCTTCTTGTTTCTCTTGATGTCCCTGGCCAGGTTTAATTCTATCAGGGCTTTAGCTTTCCTAACCTGATCCCTGACTTCTCAGACAATTTCTCTGCAATCATTCCAGGCTACCTGTCCCTGCTTCCACCCACCATAGGCTTCATTTTTGCACCTCAGTTTCTCCAGAAGCTGCTTGTTCATCCACTCAGACTCAATGATGTCCTCTTCATTGTGATGCACAGCTCCTGAGCTTGGAGGAGATCCTTGAATACTATCAAGTTTTCTTGGGTCCCTCTTCCCTCCAGGGCTTCATCCCATGGGACTTTGCCAATCAGCTCCCTGAAGGACCAAAGTCTGCTTTTCTCAATTCCAGGGTAGTGAGCTCGCTGTGCACCTTCCTCACATCCTTAAGGATCTCAATCTCCACCATTTCGATGTTGTTTCAACCAAGGCTGCCCTTGAGCTTCACATTCCCCACCAGCCCCGCCCTGTTGGTGAGAACAAGGTCCAACATGGCACCACTCCTCATCAGCTCCTCTATCACTTGGAGAAGGAAGCTGTCATAAACACATTCCAGGAACCACCTGGCTTGCTTGTGCCCTGCTGTGTTGTCACTCCAACAGATATGGGGGTGGTTGAAGTGGTCACTGGGTGGTCATGAGCACCTGGGCTTATGAACATGAGGCTGTTCCTATCTGTCTCTTTAGGCCTCATCCACTCGCTCGTCCTGGCCAGGTGGCCTGTAGCAAACTCCTAATACAGTATCCCGTCTCCCTGCCCTCCCTTTAATCCTGACCTACGAGATCTTGGTCAGTTCCTCATTCATTCCCAGGCGGAGCTCTATGCACTCCAGCTGGTCTCTGACATAGGGAGACACATACCCTCCATGTCTTCCCTTCCTGTCCTTCCTAAAGAGCCTGTATCCTTCCATTCTGACACTCCAGTCATAGGAGTCATCCCACCACATCTCTGTGATGCCGATGAGGTCATAGCCCCTTAGGTGTGTACATGTTTCTAACTCCTCTTATTTGTTTCCCATGCTCCGTGCATTCACATAGAGGCATTTAAGATGGGCCCTCGATGAAGTTGGCTTGCTGACTGGAGCAGCTGGAATTCCCTTGTCCTGTTCACCAGGTGCTCTCCTGCTGACCTCTGATCCTTCTCCAGGCTCTGGGTATCTGTTGGTGGCACTGGCCTCCAACTGGCAGGATTGGGATGGGTTGAGGTTCCCCTCTCCTGGTAGCTTTAGTTTAAAGCCCTCTTAACCAATTTAGCAAGCCATTTCCCAAAGACAGTCTTTCCCTTTTCAGTCAAATGTACCTCATCAGCTACCAGTAGACCAGGTTTCTCAAAGCAGGTCCCCGGTCTGTGTAGTCAAAGCCTGGCTGTGGCACCAGTCCAGCAGCCAACTGTTGATTTGCCAGATTTGACTGGCCCTTTCAAACCCCTTATCTTTGACTGGAAGGATTGATAAAAATATTGCCTGGGAACCAGAGTTTCTTACTGCTACACCCAGGGCTCTCTAATCTTTTTTGATAGTCCTCAGACTGTTCCTGATTGCATCACTGGTGCCCACATGAAATAACATCAGTGAATAATAGTCAGTGGACCATAAGAGGCTTGGCAGTCTCTGAGTGATATCCCTTATAAGTGCCTCCAGTAAGCAGCACACCTCTCGAGAAGGTGCATCGGATCAGCAAATGGGTGTCTCCATACCACTCAGAAGAGAGTCCCCTACTACTATCACCTATCACTTTTTTTTTAGTTGCACTACTCATTATATGGGGAGAAGATGGGGCTGCCTTGTTCTCCATCAGTCTCCAGACTTGCTGGGTCTTTCCTCATCTATTTGCAAAGCAGTGAAGTGGTTCTGCAAGAGCACCTCAGGCTTCACGGGAAGACCACCTGCTGGTCCTTGCCCTTGCAACTGTCCATTCTTTGCCAATATTGGTCTCTTTGCCTTCTGTGTGTGTTGGTAGGTGAGTTTTGGGCTGTTCAGCCATGGCGCTGTAGGTCCATTGCAGACTGTACCTGGGACCTGCTGTCTAACTCCATCACTCCATCAGTTACTATATCAGTGCATTTTTTTCTGAGTAAGAATTATATCTGAAAAAAAAAATACAATGGTTGAAACCATAGAAAATAACTTCAACTTTCATATTAAAAATAGGTTTAGGTTTTGACCTAGTGTTGTTTTACAGCTAAAATAAAAATTTTGTATAACAAGGCATTTTTGAATGCTGACTTTACAGTTCTTGTGTTTATTAAGTAATATTGTCTTATGCCAATAAAAATATTTCAGAAGTGTACCAAGTAAAACATTTTTATAAAAGTGGTTTATGTTAGCGGAAAATATTACTTGTTCTGTGGAGCCATCTAGCTAAGGCATTTACAGAATATGGAATATAAGAAATATAGCAATATTATTCTTTCTTTAAGTAGAAGTTTTAAATACAGTATGTACCATGGCTTGATGTAGTAATAAGTACTTTTTGCACATTTTTTGTGATCTTTAATTCCTTGTTGCCTGATGTAGATATAATCTGTAAATTTGGACAGATGCAGTTATATGCATATGTTGAGGTACAGACTCAAATGCATGATTGCCATATAACCATATGCAATACATTCATGTAATTTTTTACATGCTCCTAATAAGTTGATTTTATGTATTTATGTAGTAGATGGAGTATTTTTTTAATTTTCCCTTCTATTAAATGAAGACTCTGTGACTTCATCAGCTGTTGTTAAAGGACAACTTGTAAATATCACTTGAAATTCTACATGGAAATTTGTTCTTATGTTCTTCTAGAAAAAAACAGGACTAATATGCCTAATGAAATACATATATTTTATAGCAATAAAAGTTCATAAACCAGATACAAGCTCTGCTTCTTTAATTATTACCATAATGTCATTCATACTTCCACAAAAGTAAGGAACAGGTTTTGCTTTCCCTGTTAGATAGAAATCTTTAATTTGTTTGATGAATTTGTTTAATCAAATTCTCAAGCAAAACCAAGTGGGCCTGTCAGAATGTCGATGTTGTAAGGACAGCTGAAACAGCTGAACACGTAATGATACAACAGGACTCAGCCTCCCACCCCAGACAGAAAGATATTTAACTAAAAAAATCACTAATGTCAATGATTAACAAAAAAAGAAGGGAAGAAGGAATCAATCAAGGAAGTAAGCATGCAAACGAACCCAAGAGTGAAAAAGTTTTTGAAAATAAGTTAAACATCCAGACATACTAAGATGTTTATGCATGTGCATGTATGTGTATGATACATGCCTATATCTATGTACTATATGTACAACAAATTTATTTTAGCTATGTCGTGACGAGATTTGCCTGGAACATTGCAGCATCTGTCCATAGGGAATATGAATGAAGATCTTTAAAGAGATACATGTTTTACTGTTGCATGGTTGGTCTTCATTCTCTGTTCTGACCATCCTTTCTATAAACCATCCCCTTTCAGATACGGCTTAGTTATTGTAATTGTGGAGTTATGGTATTTCTCTCATGATGGTCTGTCTACCCACCTCCACGTGTGGATAAATCCAACACTTCCAAAGGGGAAGGGGAACAGCTTAGGTATTTCCTGTGGTTAAGACTGGGAGTTGATCAGCATCCTAGAAACACCTTACTCACTTCCAGCTGTGCAAGAGCCAAAAAAAATTGTCCTTATTTCTCCTAAAATATCTAAATAAGATGAAGTATGGACTACTTCCTTAATGTGTTCCTCTCCAGATTAAAAAATTAAAATTAAATCCATGCTCTTATTTCCTTAACAAGTCTTGTTTAAAAATTGATTACTGTCAGTGTGCAATCTCACAGTTCTCTGTTTTCAAGCATGGTGATGAAGGAGAGAAACTCTTAAGTCTTCTTCCTCCACCTCCTCTCATGGTCATGAACATAAATAGTACCCATTGCCTTTCAAATATCTTTTTATGGACTACCAGCAGCATGGCTTTTGCATGGTACCTCTTTATATTGCCTTCACATTAGTTAGCATACCCTGAGTGTTTTGCTATTTAAAGTGAAATTAAGTGAGAAAAATCTCTTTTTTGGTACTTGTGTCTCTATACCCCTACACAATGTTATTAATCAGAATCTCCTGAATTGTCCATAGTGACATTAATCTTTCAAGCAAGAAAAAAATTATATATACATATTTTTCTATGGAAGAATAGATTATTTTCCATTCCTTCAGTATTGCAAGCCATAATGGTGTCTGTGGTTAGCTGTCTGTACTTGTAAAGTATACAATTTGAAAGTTTTCTAAATGCAACTTTAACTCTGCATTTCATGGATTAGACTGTTTAATTTCAGGACAATAATAATTTCATAGACTCTAACATTTTTCCTATCTTATTATATGTACTCTTAATCTAATTTTAAGACAAAAGTCAGCAAACAGCAATGTGGTTTTGTTTGTAGTATTTCTCCCAGTGAATATGCCAGTTGAAAAGTTCAGTGTGCTAAGAAAAAGGCATATTACAAGACTAATAGAAATGCTTAACCCATTTCAGCTTAAACCAGTGGACATCTTTATCAACATCCATGTGGATGCCTACTGAGAATCTCTCTGGTGACGAAACAAGACTGTTTATTGACACAATTTATTGTTAATTTTCATCCAACATCCACAGTTTGTTCCCTGTTCTTCTGCAATCTGAGATAATATATTGACTCGGAACAAATATATTGCAAGAAGTCCGAAGTTTTTAACCACATCTCAAATGCAAGAGATACAAGGAGCAAAACCAAACTGTATAATACCAGTGCCTGACTGTGTAAGTGACACTTTGACTCTGCCATTGAAAAAAACCTCAAACACTTATAATTTACAAAGAAAGCTATCAATAAACGAAGCGTCACCAACCAGTGGTGGTGCTGACAGAGTGACATTCCATTATACTTCCAGGCACCTTGCAGTCATGCACAGAGAGCTGTGTAGGGATGGGCTCTGCAGCAACTTACACTCTCCTCCCCTGCCCCGACCCCATGTGACCCTTCCTCCAAACCCACTGCTGGCCCCTCATCTGCATGTGGTTTCATCTCAGTGCACGGGGCAGAGGGGCTGGCTGTTATGTCAGCCTGGTGTCACTTGGGCTGTGTGACAGCCGGTTCTCCACAGACAGCGCTGTCAGAGAATCAGAGACTTCCACATGTACGAGCGAAATTAACTTCTGTTAGTCTGACATTTTCCGCAGTCAATACTCACAAGGTCCTTGTCTCTGGGATCAAAATTCATAAATTAAAAGCAGAAAGCATGAAATAAGGTATTTGATAAATTCATTAACTGAAGTGGAAGTGTACTTCTGTCACACTGTTTAAAGACTACAGTAGCACTGGCAAAGCGGAGAGAAATCTAACAAACATGTTAAGTGAAGTGCTAGCTTGTGTTTGTTTGAATATACAGCTCAATCTCACTGTCTGAGGGGCTTTATGCCTTCATGGCAGTCAAGTTGTCTTCCCTGGACTCCACGCTGCACATGTTGCCTTCAGGAGGCAGAAAACCACCAGCTAACTTCTGATGGACAATCCGCTCACTCCAGAGCAAGCCAGGTTTAAGACAAAACTGCATTGCAGAACTAAACACAACGGTAAACCACACTGAATTTATTAAAGCTGCCTGAATTTAATGTGCAGGTCATTGTTTTTAAAAGTTACAAGGAAGTCAAAAATCCACAGACAAACACCGAGGTGGCTTTTGTTATGTCTTGCAAGCCTAACATCCAAGAGCCTCCTAAATCCCCAGTGACTACCTGCCAGTACCATTGGGTGCCTATGAATCCTTAAAAAAAGCAGTCCTTAACACTAAAACAATTTATACCAGTTTATTAATAGTAATTTCCACACTGCAGGCAACTCAACTCTAAAAGACAACAAAGAGTGAAGTGCATGCTTTCCTCTGTGTTCACATGTACCATCCTGATGGAGAATAAGAGATGCAACCAGATGCTGAGGGCAGTGAAAAGGTCTGTTAAACTGCAGTATCTTCTACAGTGATGGTTAACATGATGAAAAATGGAAATAAATAATTCTCCAAGACCTGTATGCCTCCATTTCTAAGCTGATAACTGCAAAAAGATATAATAATAGTCCAAGGCAACAAAAAGAAAGGTCTGGTCCTTACAGTTATTGAAACCTCTTACTATTACTTTGTCCTGAAGCCTTTTTTAAAGGAACATTGTGCTCGTAACACAGGATTAGCTCTTAGAATTCTTATTAAACTTAAGGTGAAATTAAATTGTTATAGCAAGTCCTCTCTCCCTGCAAGTCAGTTGGGTTTGAACATAGGACTGTGTCGGAACCTGTCATCTGGTCTGGGTCTCTTCAAGTGGCAGTAATTCTCCAGTAGCTAAAAAATGCCTCCCTTGGTTTGCATACTCATAAAATTTACTATAAAAAGGAGTATCTGTATTTTCAGCTGTGATTCGTGGTAAAGAATTAGTGACAGAGTTTTACATTTGAACACCAATAGCATTATGTTACAGAACTACTTTTTGAAAAATGTATCATAACTTGGTTTGTTGTGATTGAAAACAGTGAAGCTTGCTTGATAAGGAAACTGCCTAATGGCAAAACCTTGCACCTATAAAGTTATACAAAAGGTGACAGGAGAGAAATTACTCATTAGACCATTTCTTTCTATCACTTCAAATACCACATTTTCCTTCTTTCAAGCTATATACAATGAAGACAAAACAGATGATTTCCTGTATGACAAAATCTTCTAAGTATAACAGCATGCTAACAATGATCTTCCTGTTTTATAGTTTCTGAAATTATGAAAACAATACTTTCAGCACATCGTACTCTGTATTCGCTGTCTATCAACAAATTGTGGGATTTTGCTTTCCTCTAATTACAAGCTAGCCAATAATTAGAGCAGGTTTTTTCTATACAAATCTTCTGTCTTCTAAATCTGTCGATAGCTGTGGTTTTCTAAGAGTATGAATGTTCTGTAATAAATGGGTAAGATTTTTTTTGCTGCTATGTATATTCAATAAAGGTTTTCACCTATCACTTAAAGCATTCTATTATTTTCTTTTCTGCTCTGAGTAATACAGGCTCCCTTGGGAAAATCCCCCTTAACAGAATAGAAGTCTGAATTTACCTTTAGAGAACAAAATTATAGAGCATGTCTAGCTTACTTGACTGTCTGGGTGAAGAAAGATTTGTATCTGTAGTTATAGCATCGCCCTTGTCACAGAAACATCTTAAAAAGATATTAATATATAAGCATCTGATATTTACTCTTTGACAAAACAGCTACATTAAGTTGTTTGGTTTTTTTTCATCATTTAGAATAGCTGAGCTGTAAGTTTTTGGGGAGCAAAATTTTTTGGAGTTTGGTTAACCAGGAACATTTAACTTTATTTGTGAAAGTCATCTTTTTCAGGACAGTTCAATACTTCCTTGGGAACGCTGTGATTCCCAGCACTGTGTTTTCCCATGGTAGGAGCTGAGAAGTTATAGCAACTACTCATCCTTCATGGTTTACCAAGCAAGAAGATCCCCACCCCTTCAAACAATCAATCTGATTCTTGGTCTGCCTGGCCAGCAGGGGACTGGCAAGCAGAGCACCATGGGAAGTTGGAGAAGCAGACAGCCCATCCACCACTGGAAAGTCATCAAGACAAATAATACCAAAACTTTGACTTTTCCCAAAACTGTTCTTTCAGAAATATGTGGCTTTTTTTCTGAAGGAAGGAAATCTATTTTTGATTCAGCCCTTTTCAGTAGTTGCTGTGGAAGAAGGAATCTGTAATACTGAAAGCACTTTCACTTACTAAAACACAAATTTCAGTAAGTCTGCTCACAGCAGAATAAGAGACTTACTTAACAAGATCAGGATAGTTGGGAACTTGAAAACACATCTTGATATTTTTGTATTTACATCCAGGATCATTGATTGATCCACATCTCTCCAGAAGAGCAAGGACCTAATTGAAAATAGGGTAGAAAGGAGAAACCGTTCATAGATTGCTCTTTTTCTGTCACAAAGTTGACTTCTCATTTTCCCAGTCAAAACAATATGAGAAAAATTCCTTCCCTTTGCTTATATACCCCATCAGCATACAAGACACTTAAGTATAGGGAACATGATGCTTTAGTGCAGAGTTGATTTGCATATCTTAATGTCTGTATCTCTCAAAGAGCCACTTCAGAGAATGTATGAAAAAACACACTCAGGAGTAATTTTACTACCTAACAAGCAGCAAAAAGTGGAAATGTTTCAACATTTAACTTTAAATACCACCAGTTTTTCAAAATACATATAAAAAGAGGTTTCAATTCTTACCAGAACTGTATCTTTCCAGTTTTTGTTTTTTTTTTAATCCTCCATAAAACATGGCAAACTGTAAATTTTTAGGCTGTGTTCTGTAAAAAAGGAAACAAGTGGTTTCTGTTAACGTTATCCAGTACAACACGATAACATTCTTTAGGTATGGTATGTTAAACCCAGAAATCTTTGAGTGAAAACACTGGCCAGCAATGTTGTGACTGAAAGAAGCATAATTTGTTTTGGAATTTAAGAACATAATCAGTTGAACCTTTTATAAATGAATCTCATAAACTGATTTTTTTCTTATTTTGTATGGTTTTTGTGCCCAATGAAAAATCTTAGCTGTTGTTAAGCTGTACAAGTAGTCGTCTACAAGTCAGGTATTTGCAAGTCTCTTGAGCCTTGTTCAATAAACCCATGAATTCCTGAAACAGGAAAGATCACTTGAAAGGTCTTGCACTACTGAAATATGAGAACTGACTAATTTAAGCTTCCCATTGTAATGTCTCATATATTAACAGGGGATCTTTTACTTTTTCTTTTCATTCAAAAAATAACTGAAATATTATGACAAGGCAAATAGCAATAATTTAGTTTTTCTTTACAGAAACCCAATAAAATTATACTGATGAACCTAGCAGCAAGTTTTCATTACAAATAGATTAATTTTTTGCTGTTTCTTTTGAGTAAAATATTCTGCTATCTCTTTGATTTTAGTAATGAATACTGCCTCCTTCTAATAAGCTTTCTTTACCATCAAAAGGAAAGGCTCAAGTGCCCTTTGTATTTGAGGGCACATCTAGTAGTATGTATTGATTATACATATAGACAAAAACTTAGAGAATTACAGGATTAAACCTCTTTAAATTGAAACAGTGTTGAACAGTATTTCACCAGTACTAAACACGTGCTTCCTGCTGAATTCTATATAATAGGCCCAAGAAAACCTGTTTGTCAGCAACAGTCACTAATATCAAAGCATCTTCGGCTTTGGCTTGCATTTTCTTATATGGATTTCTCTATTGCATCGAAGATAAAAGTTAGACAAGATAGATGCTTACAGTCTATGTGCATGTTGAGACCTTTGTAAAAGTGAGAAGGAAAAGGGTTTTATAGTAAGTCTTAAAAAAGTCTTACAGTAAACACAAGTACAGAAGATCTCCAGCATTCAGACCATTTGTCACTGAAAAGCAACAAGATTAGGGGATGAGAACCATGATGATAGTGTGTACCTCCATGTGATGGAGAGTGAGTCTCCTGTTGATTCTGGAAGCTCAGAGATGAGAGTTTTGTTCCTTTCTGTTCTAGGCTGCTTTAACCAAAATTCCTATAAAAGTTAAGGTTTTAGGATTTTGATTTGGTGTTTTGGTGCATCTGCTGCTAGAAAGCAAATATACTATCTGATATCCACCCATATTTCTGAGAATGTCCCCATTTTTCCCCTTCTTTTTCTCCACACATACTTTTTTGTACAGCTTTATGCCTCCACCATTCAAGAGACAGGCTCCATAGGTATCTACTCTCACTTCCCTCATGCTTCCAGTGCTTTTCCTTGAGTCGTCTCATCTTGATTACTGTGCTACCAGTCAGAGTAGACAAAGGGAGCCAACATATGAAAACAGTTACCCTCTCTGAAAAGTGTTATAGTTCACTACTCTTAACTGTACCTTATAGCTTCCCTAAGATTAAAATGTAACGTGCTGGTTCTCATTTAGCAGGAAATATGGGAAGCTATGAAAATAATCATTCATTTGTATTTCACTGGACACAGCTGTTCTAAAAACACACAAGCAGGTCAATACTGTCTTTGCTATACTTTCACTTTTTAACCTGAAAAAAAAGGAATAATGGTGAATTTCAGCATCTGCTGTATTCCCTAGCCAAAGTGCAGGGGTTACATCAATACTGAAATAGGCATATCTACTTATTTAGGGCAAGACTGCTTTGTTTTCTTTAATGTATAACTAAGCCATACTGTATTATGACTTTTGAATTCTAGAGTTTCACAAAGTAGGTTAATGTCTTATGACTATGGTAGTTACTTAAATGTCCATGATATAAGAAAACAGCCGTTTTCTTTACTTTTCTTGGAATAGGTTTTCATAAGCAACGATTAAGAAAAGACTTGCATCTTTGCACAAACAAAACAAAGCTGCAAAGCTAATACAGGTCGTTATCTGAAAACCCACTATCTCCTATGCCTTTGGAGGCAGAAGAATGCCAGGAAAGCTCCAACAAGCTACTGCACTTCCACTTTCCATCCTGTCCCATAATGCAGTGTGGTTGCCAGTCTGCAAGTACTTACAAGACATGTCAGGAGTTGTGATGTTTAATTACCTTTTTCACACACAGTTCACAGTTCTAGCGGGGATGAGAAACTACAAATTGGACATATCTACTGTGCATCCAGGTAGTATGCTAGTGGTTCTTTCCTCTTCCTTCTAAATGAGTAGCTGACAAGTTTGATGGCAGACTATTAAAAGAAGATTATAACAATGAAGTATTTTAAACTAGCAACTACAAAGTAGATGGGAGTCAGCAACCTAGATGTAGCTGTTGCAAGCATCTAAACTCATTACCTGTTCCAGCTTCATGCTCAAGCAGAAAGGAGGTTGGTAAAGCATGAGAGCTATTTGCAAACATTTTAAAGTACTTTGATGCCAGTCCTGAATTTGAATAGAAAGCTGTGAGATCTACGTGAGAACTTTAACACGCTGGGTATGACAGGCGGGAGAGGATCTGCTCCTTACGTACTAAACTGGTATCTAATATAAACTGACAATAAGGGCAAGAAATTTAGTCCCTCTCATTGAAACTTTATAGCCATTTAATATCTGCCTCAAGGAGCCCTGCCTTTTGCTAGTAGAAACTTTCACATAGTCACACACCAAACGAGATCTGGTTGGAAGTGAACATGATTACCCCAAAAAAGAGCAGGTATTAATGTGCATCTGTTGCCCGATTCAGTTTCCTACACAGAGGCAGAAGTCTTACGCACCAGAATAGGGATCTTGGGAAGCAGCCTAACACAGAAATGAGTTTTGGGAGCTAAGAGAGGAGGAATCCCCTCCTCCTGCCAGAGCTTCTGTCTGTGCTTGCTAAAGGTTACCACAAAAGTGTCAATATGTTCATTCACATTTGTAGTTTCAGTCACTCATGTCAAAGACCAAAAATCATGTGTTATTAAAATAAAATATTTTTAATAAAATCACAAATGTTTATCCAAGACAGTTGTATCATCTTCCTTAAAATTCTGTGATGACACATTTATCTATTACACAAACAGTTAAAAAAAATAAATACAAAATAAATACCTGGTTATACATTTATTTGTAAGCTTTTTTCCCATGATGGGGAAGCAATATACTGGTTACAAAAAGAAACCAAAATACTGTATGGTACTTCATGGGATTTTTGCGTGGTTGGATGGCTTTTCTTCTAGTTAATTCATGGGTTTTTTTCACAGAAACAGAAAATAAATGCATCAAAAGCAAATCTTCTTTCGAGCCAAGACCAATGTAGATTTTTAATAAAGTGACAACTTTCAGTTCCCTTGTAGACCTGCAACAATGCAATTGCCTAGAAAGACTCCTATTGTTACAGCTACTATGTAGATAATGAATGAATGTGACACAAGATACTAGTGAAGTGGAAAACAAGGGGTTGTTGGCACAGTCACGATGTTCTCTTTACAGGACTATTAGAGACACTTCATGTTGTCAAAACATTTTTCAAGATTTAGTCACAAGTTTGATGTAATCTGCCTATGATTACCACTGGCAAAAGGTGAACTCAATTTTCTAAAAGCGTGCAAGTGTTTTAGCATAATTAGTTTAAAATAGATAATGTAATCTTATTTATTAGAATTTCATGACAAATAGAGATAACAAATTAAGTGCAAACAAGTTTTCTATCTGTGTCATTTCTAAAGTTTTCCTTGTCTATACAGAGGAATTTAGTCAGTACCTAAGCAAATTCTGCATATAATGGGCTCCTTGCAAGAAAAGAAAGGGGCCTGTGTACTTGGACACTGCTCTCCTGGCTCTTGCTGCACTGTATCATCAGTATGTGGTGGCGTTTGGTATGCATGTCAACTCACTGTTTAACACTTGCATCTCTCCTTTAAGAAGCTGAGGAGGAGCGCAGTAAACAGTGTGTATACAGTCCTGAAGCACAAATAATTTGCACAATTATTTTATTGTTATGCATGCAATTATATGAAAAGTTAATTGGTTTACACCTACACTAAACAGGCCTAGAAAACTTACCACCCCACCCCCCCTGCCCTTGTTCAAATTCTTCATTCTTTCCCTACTTAAGGCTTATGCCTTTAACACACACTGCTTTTATCATAAACTTAATCCTAAGGCTAAGAATAGTTTGTTTTTCTACAATTCAACTTTATTTATTAGTTTATATTATATATTATCAGTCAAAAGCTATCTAAGCACCTAGGAACCCTACTGTATTTTTAGTCTTCAGTCTGTGGATGCAACAGTACTTTAAAGCATGACCTTCAGTTAGGAACAGCAGCAGATCATCTCAGTGGCAACTCGTGGGGACTCTCATTAAGGTTGTCTCTTTGAAGCACAACATGCGTGCTGCTGCCGCACCCATTTCCTTTCTGACACTATATGGAAACCACATGGGTTACTTAGTCAATGTCAGAATAACACTGATGGCATAACTAGATTTTATACCTCAATTGTAAGAAGTCTGATGGAAAATAAAATACACAGTACAAAAGCAGGAGAGGAAAGATGTCTCTTTGCGAACCATCCTTTGTACTTTAATACCGGTCTGAGCCACACATTCAGTGATGAGTCCTGAACGGATATTAGCTAACCATTTTCATGGTTAAGGATAATCAACTACTGGTTTCAGTAAGTACAAATGCTGAAAAAGCATGTGAATACAATTTTGTTTTTTAACTTTGCTTTTTTCCCCTATTTACACTAAAAGAACAGGTCAGACTCCAATTCTAGTGATACCGCCTAAGTAACACCATTTTATTTAAGGCAGTAACACCAGATTTACAAAAGGGTGATTTAGTTCCAACTTTCTTTCTCTAGAGTGCTCAATATTTTCCACACAAAAAATTTAAGAAGTTGTTTGGCACTTAGAATTCAAATATATTACTTCTAGGGGCATGACACAAGGATTACAATCACAACTAATTGCATGTCAATACTTTTTAAAGAAAAATATTGATGTCCAATGGGCAATCAGGCACTTACTAGATACTATGATCATCTTTCAATGAATGCCATCCATCAAAACTGGTCACTCAAATTACACCAAAGTTTTGGAGATGAAAGTGTGATAAAAAATGTGGAGTAGCACTCAACTAAAACATACAGAATAAGCAAACTACTATATCTTGCAGATAACACCTTTAGAAAATAGTCTCATGATTGATAAAAATGCCAAAAATCCTACTGTGTTTTCAAATGACTTGGAATTAAAGGGCAAGTGTCTTGTCCTTTTCTTTTGCTCATAATTTTCCAAAATGAAAAAACCAGTTATGTCATCTAAGTAAGTCACCTATTTTCCTTATTATGCATCAATGTGTGAAATATATCTTTTTTCATATATAGCATAAATGTGTTCATCTTCAGCATTCTCCATTTTGATTTCAAAGCAAGTTTTGCTATCAAATTTTCACAAATAAAAAATAGCACTTGATTAGGTTTATCAAAATGTATTAGTTTCATTTACAAACACAGATGACTAGCCTTTGAAATTTGGTTGTCTGGCCAAAGCTTTCACAAACTGATCAGTGCTTTTTGAGTGTTTTTAACTCCTGAAGCTTTTAAGCCAGTGACATAAAACGGTTCCTCCCTCAAAAGCAACGATCACTGTCAGTATGTAGTACTGATAGTTATGCCAATTAATAGAACAAGCTCTTCCACGTAGCTGTAACAAGGGTAAAAAGCATCAGCTATCCACAGACTTGATGTATACCTCTGTGTGTGTCATTGCACACAGGTCTATACGCAAGGCTTCATTTGCAGACTATCACGCTGGAATGATGCTGTCCACTATTTGTATTGGGTTTTGGCTTTTGGTTTTATGTTTGGTTGGTTGGTTTTTTTTTAAATTCATGTGCAGATATGTTTCAGTGCATGGGGACTATCAGACTGCCATATAATTTTACAAGAGACTGATGAAACAGGTTTCAGCTTGATTATCAAGCTGAAACATGAAATAGGAGATACAGTAAAAGGTATGATTACATTAAGTTCCTGGTGACAACAATCTTTTTTACAGATCTCAGCTTTGTTTTAAACCTTGTCTAACAACACCAAAATTAGTGATACTTCCCTAGATACGAATTTCTATGGAATAAACAAAAACCTTTCCTGAGGAAAATAAATAAAAAACAATTCTCTTCCTCTCGTAAGGGAGAGGCACAGCTATGCTAGCAAAACAAAACAAAACCAAACCAAAGCCACCCAAAAAAAGATAGGAAATAATTTAAGAAAACAAATTTTGAAACTAAGTAAATCTTGTAGTGTCACAAAGCTGAGAGATGACCTGTAACTTGCCTTCTTTACAAGTTTTGCTAATATGTTTTTGTACCTGGATTTCAGTAAGATCTGCAGCACTGGGAATCACTGTATGCTTTTTCAAGGTACACCACTGATGCTCAGAGTAACTCCAGTCAATTCAACGTTTTAAATACAACAAAAAGAAAAGGAAGTAAACTAAACCAAATCAACCAGATCAAGACCACAAGTTAAGTGGGCTGGGTTAAAAGAGCCCTCTTACAGCACAAGCAGTGAGATGCAGGGACAAAAATCTCACTAGGAATGAGCCTATGTTACTGAATCTGTATAAGTATCATCTCACTGAGAGAAGGGCTTATGCTTTTTAGAGAGGACTTCAGGATTTATCTTCGGTTCTCAAAAAATCAGCTAGAGTCTCTCAGTACCTACATCCCATCATGACCCTATTGCTGCCAATCTTTTTGGTGGCCCTGTGGAGTTGCCTATGGTTGTTCATTGACCCCACTGAAGGCTGCAGAAGAAAATAAATTTCCTCATTTTTGGGGTTTATGATCTCTACCTTTTCTCAAGAAAGCAGAAAAGAATGCTTCCCCAGAAAGAATCCACTACCTGGGGAAGGAAGAAGAGGAGGGACTATCATAGCTCTGGTCTTTGCTACTGCTATTAAACCAACACACAAGAGTCTCAAAGACCAATACATATGCCATAGCTCCTTTAGAGAAATTAATAACTGGAAACAACTGCCAATAAGCACAAAGATATTCCTGACTCTGTTAAGAATCATGCTTTCGTAAAGCAGCACATTTATTCAATATGTTCATTAGGGTCAGCACTGTCTAACAGCAGAGCAGTTGGTAATGACTATGAAGATTAATAATAAACTATTCATTCTTGCAATTATTTGATACCAGAGAAATCAGTTAGTGTTAACTGGATATGGACCCACCAATTTAAAATGTGAAAAAGTTTGACTATAAACTCTAAAGAGTCTACTTGAATACTCTGACATAAGAAAGACATTCTTCCAAAAAGGCACTAAAGGTACTCTGCTTTTTTGGCCTAAACCATTCCGTATCATAGATTCAATGAGGAAAAAACATTATGAATCATTACTCATTGATTGCCTTAAGTGCACTTCTTAGAGTGTGATAGCATAGCATGATCATATCTATTCACAATAAGTAGTGTAAGCAGATGCCTACCTCAAAACCTACCTTTATTATTTATGCAATTAAGTGTGTGGCTGCATAAAGCTGTGTGCATATGAGCAGTAATATTATACCATCCTGACATGGGTTTCACTGCTGTATAAACGAAGCCCATATTAAGTTCACGAATGTTACAAAACCATTAGCACTGATGGCTTTTAAGGAGTAAACGTTCCCCATTACTCATACTTTGTTCATTTGTGCCATTTGGAAATTAAGTATTCTTAATTGCTGTAATGCACTGCAAGTTCCAACGCTTCTCAGCGACAGAGGCATGTAATTCCCCTGTAATTTGAGTAAAGTATTCTAATTGATTAATTGAGTTTTCTTGTAAGATTGCACAGGAGTTTTGGATGCAAAGTTATCCTTGTTCTATGTAACATAAAAATGCTTGAATCTGCAACATAAAGTAATGTTATCAGTGCTGGGTAGAAGTACACAGCAATGCAGTCTAAATGAGACGACCATTTTTGCTGTCAACAAGTAGCTTCTACTTTACATCAAACATGCATTATGGGAGCTGAGAGAAGATAAAATCTGGGTTTTTTTAAAGCCATTTAACATTTCATGTCAGCCTTGTTCCTTGTCCTGCCTATCATTTATACAATCAATTTTTATTTTGTTTTTGTTTTACTTGGTGTAGTACTTCTCACTGCATAAAAACAAGGAGCAGGAAATTCCTTAAATAAACAAACAAAAGAACAGTAAGGAAATCCATCAATGTTAGGTAGACTTCAAAAGTTGGGAAATAAAGGGTGAGCAGAAATAAAGGGAGAGACACAAGAGGGCTGCAATTGAAAAAAAAGAAAAAAGCAAACTCACTAAAGTATATTTTTCGCTTTAAAAAATATACTCCTTAAGAATCAAGTTACCAAAGCAAAATACTAGCAAATCTATACTGTCTCCACTTGCTTTAGCTGCCTCAAACCCAGTCTAGCTACAGGATCACCCTGCAGTTCACTTGATATTACGGAGAGCTGCCTAAACTATTCGTACTAGAGGCTTTAGAAGGTAGAAGCTAAAATACACACATGGACTCTGGAAATTATTTCATACATCAAAATAAACCAAACTGAATATTTAGTGATTGTGAAATGATTTTTCTTGCTAGTTTTTGTCATTCTTTTTTGAAAAGAGGTGAATCGCTATTGGATTTACAGGTATGGAATATTAATATTTCCAGCATGTCACAGGCCATATATGAAACTTACATTAGATAAAAGATAAACATTCATGTAAAAGTATTAAAGTACAATTAAAGCTTTCAAAGACATGGCCATGAACAAAATATTTTTAATGTTTTTTAGCTTAAATGTGACTTCAAATATAAAAAAATTTGTGATTTGACAGCATTTGAACCCTAGAATCATGGAACAGTTTGGGTTGCAAGGGTCCTTAAAGATCATGCAGTTCCAACCCCCCTGCCATGGGCAGGGACACCCTCCACTAGACCAGGTTGCTCCAAGCCTCATCCAGCCTGGCCTTGAAGACAGCCAGGGATGGAGGATCCACAGTTTCTCTGGGCAACCTGTGCCAGTGCCTCACCACCCCCTCTGTGAAGAATTTTTTCCTAATATCTAACCTAAATCTCCCCACTTTCAATTTAAAGCCACTTCCCCTTGTCCTGTCACTATGTCACTATCTAAAAAGTCTCTCCATCTTTCTTGTAGGCCCCCTTCAGGTACTGGAATGCTGATATAAGGTCTCCCTAGAGCATTCTATTCTCCAGGCTGAAAAAGTCCTACTCTATCAGCCTGTCTTCATAGGAGAGATGCTCCAGCCCTCTGGTCATCTTCGTGGCCTCCTCTGGACTCGCTCCAACCAGTCAATATCCTTCTGATGCTGGGGGCCCCAGAGCTGAATGCAGTATTCCAGATGGGGTCCCATAGGAGCAGAGTAGAGGGGGAGAATCACCTCCCTCGACCCGCTGGGCACACTTGGTGCAGCCCAGGATACAGTTCCTTGAAGAATGTCACTTGTCACTGATTTCCACTTGGACATCAAGCCACTGACCACAACTCTGAGTGAGACCATCCAGCCAATTCCTTATCCACCAAGTGGTCCATCCATCAGATCCATGTCTCTCCAATTTAGAGACAAGGAGGTCATGCAGGACAGCGTCAAATGCTTCTCACAGGTCCAAGCAGGTGACGTAAATTGATCTTCCCTTATCCACCAATGCTGTTAACCCATTGTGGAAGGCCACCAAATTTGCCAGGCACGATTTGCCCTTAGTGAAGCCATACTGGCTGTCAGCAATCACCTCCTTATCTCCATGAAGATCTGCCCCATGATCTTGCTGGGCACAGAGGTGAGACTGACTGGCCTGTAGTTCCCTGGGTCTTCCTTTTTTCCCTTTTTAAAAATGGGGGTTATGCTTCCCCTTTTCCAGTCAGTGGAAACTTTGCCAGACTTCCATGACCTCTCAGATATGATGGATACTGGCTTAGTAACTTCATCCACCAGTTCCCTCAGGGTGCATCATGTCAGGTCCCATGGAATTATACGCTTTCACACTCTTTAGATGGTCTCAAACCTGGTCTTCTTCTAGGACAGGTAGATTTTCATTATCCCAGTCCCTGCCTTTGTCTTCTGTGACTTGGGTGGTGTGACTTCAGATCTTCAATTTAGATTTAATTCTATCTGGGCTTTAGTTTTCTTAACATGATCCATGGCTGTTTCGGCAACTAAACTGACGAGCTGCTCATTCCCTGCCCTTTACTATTTCACTGAGGGAGGTGGTAGAGACATCTGCAAAGGTCTTCCTACTCACTCATTCTGTATGAACAATTGTGCTTTAAAACTGTTCAGTGTTGTATTATGAAATAAAAGGACTGCCTGACAAGACCAACATTTGCTTGGTAAGGCATTTATCCCTTCACTATTATTTTTAAAACACTGGCTGTTTAAAGGAGTTGAGTTTTTTGGGAAGCATGCAGGATACATTTCTCCACCTTAGGAGAGAATTTGAGGATGTTTAATGCAGAATTCCAGATTGGGCTTCTGCTGTATGAGCCTGGAAAAACCCTGACTCGAGCTAACATATTCTTTAAATTAAAGGTGCGCAGCTGATTCTTACTTTTTTGCAGATGTTTAATTCTCTCTTCCTCCATCTCCTTTCCCCTGCTTTCATTCTGTTGCTTGCTTTTTATAGTGTTTCTGAAAAAATACAAGCTCCCCTCTCTTCACATGTTTATTCTTAACAATGCCTGCCTCTCTGTCACACCAGCGCACAATTTGTATCACCCAATACACTAAGGCCACAATTCATTTCAGTTATGGTTCAAAGCTATCCTGAAATAATCACATAGTGACACTGTGAAATTACTGTAAAAAATTGTGCGTCAGTGTCATGACATTTTATAATTGAGACCTCTAGTACTCATAGCTCTATCAAAGCCCATAAGGAGGAGGGGAAAAATTGTGTTTTGACAGACATAGCAGCTTGAGATGTGCAAGCAAGATTGTATAAAGTCAGCCATGTAGAAAGTTATCAGATGTTCCAGTTTGTGCCCCCATGAAATTGGCACAAATCATCTGGATTTGACTTCAGGAAGGTGGTTAGGAGAAATATGAGAGTAAACGAGGAGGTAATGGCCACTCAATGAGTTAACCTATGCCACAGGGCAACTAACGTGTCAGCAAAGAATCAAATAAAGACGAATGTGCTTATCAGAGGACCATGCACTGCCTCATTCAGCCCAATTTAATTAAACAGAGAAACTCTTCATATAGAAAGATTAATAGAGCAACCACATACAGTAAGTGCTGTAAAAGTAAATCAGAGCAACATACAAACACTGCTACAGGCAGCTGCTTTGTAATGTTTTCTCTCATAGTGCTGATGAAAATCATGAGATCACCAGAATAATTTGACCAGCTGTATACATCTGGTCAGTAAAGGTCTGAGCTTACTGTGATTCCCAAGGGCTGAAGATGCTCCATGTATGAACTAGCTATCTGGTGATAAATGGAAGTTTTCCTAGTTAGTCTACTCTAGAATTTTCTCTGAATGTGTGAAACAGGTTGTTCTGTTTGAGAAAGGACTCAAAGCACATTTCCTAAAGGAAATGTTGCTATATGCAGCCACTTTCCTTGTGTCAGAATACTTCTTTGTATAAGAAAAACATTTTCCTTTGGTCATAGAGGAGCTAAAAAACATAAGTATATTTTGTTACCCAGGAAAAACAAACAAACAAACAAACAAACAAAACTCCCCGACAACTAATATAAAGCGAGCTTGGAACCACCAGCCTAGGAAATAGTTTAGTGTTAAGAAAAGTGAAGAGAAAAAGAGTGAAGTAAAAGGAATGAGATGTAAAATAAATCAAGTTTATTTAGAAAACTAAAAAGTTAAGGTAGTAGTGTTTCACTTCTGGGTTGTAAATGCCTATTTCATGGTTAGGTACTTTCAGTCTGACAGTATCAGTTTTGTATTCTGGATCACCATATTTAACTGCAAGGCAATACTGTCTAGCACTGCTCTCAACCTTTGAGTATCCCCAAGCAGAGCGTCACCTATTTGAGACCTAGGGCAGCAGAGGTATTACTTGCCAGAGGTATGGCATGTTGGCAGACGAAGGTATGGAACCTCATATAGGTTCTCTGCCATGGCATAGATTTCTCCTTTGCAATAAGAAAGGATAGGAAGGAAAGCCCTTGTTCCAACATAATGAGGGGCCTCTACATATTAAAATCGCTGGATTAATTTTTTAGAGAGTACTTCATTCTTCATTCCCGGGAGGACTTACTGATTTTAAGGTAGGAGTTTGAACCGTACAAAACCAAAGGGGACAAGTAAAATGAAACATTCAGGCAATTTTACCTGTGATGTAGACTCTAGGTTTTTTGTTTTCTCCTATCACTACATCTACCAGCCCATGCCCAAGCTGGACTCTGCCATTACTGCTCTAAATAAGGACAGCAGCAGCAGCAGCAGCAGCAGCTTGCATGTCATTTTTTAGCACAGAAGGGAAGCGTTCAAGAGATAACAAGAAGTTTCATGAATTATCCCCACCACTGTTACATCCTTTTCTTTGGGCTGAAGCAATAGAAACACCACATGTGTAAGCACACCATTCCCAAAAGCCTCCGAAATTTCAAAGGTTTCCTTCTTCCTCTCTTCTTAGGCATACCTGGCTCTCTTGAGTAGAAGCATGTACCACAAAAAATACCACAAATACATGTCACTGAAAAGTTCCATAACAATTGTAAAGAAGAAAAAACAAATGTAAGAGGAAAATAAAACAGAAAAGTTTGATTCCAGTGGATGAAAACATACATTATATATACATATGCAGCAGTAATTCTACAAAGACTAAAAAGTATTAGGCTTCATTTTCAGGTGGAACCTGTTACACTGTGTCATGGTTTAACTCCAGCTAGCAAAATACCATGAAGCCACTCTCACTGATCCCCCCCATCCCCTCCTCCAGTGGAGGGGAAGGATTGGACAAAAAAGACAAGGAAGTTTGTAAAATTGCTATAAGATCTGCCTTTGACTCCAGTTTGTACTGGAGCTCCTGCATGTCCGGCATGGCAGCACTCAGTGGCGGCATGACTTCGTTCAGGCTACGATAGTCCACTGTTAGTCTTCATTCTCCTTTAGACTTACACACCCTTAAAGGATGAGAAAGTCTTGCTGACCACTACTTGCCTCTCCAACTGACGAGTCAAATTATGGATGGAGAGTAAGGAATCTCGGTTGGTGCGATACTGTCACCAGTGCACTGTTTTAGCAGCAATTGACACCTGTTGGTCTGCAACCTTTAGCAGTCCCACAACAGAAGGGTCCTGTGAGAGACCAGGCAAGGCAGACAGCTGCTCAGTGTCCTCAGTCTCTAAAGCAGGTATACCAAAAGCCCACCAGTACACTTTTGGGTCTTTAAAGTACCCTCTCTTGAGATAGTCTATGCCAAGCATGCATGGGGCATCTGAGCCAGTCCCAATGGGGTGCTTCTGCCACTCCTTCCCAGTCAGGCTTATTTCAGGCTCCAACAGAGTCAGTTGTTGAGAGCCCTCAGTCACATAGAAATACTAATGGGTTGTACCCCTTTATAGTTTGATGGCATGAGGGTACACTGTGCGCCAGTGTCCACTTTATACTCCACTTTATACTTTGATGTGCCGGGCCATCAAATCCACACAGTCCAGTAAACATGGTTGTGCCTTCCCTCCACCTGGCTGGAGGCAGGGCCCCTCTAAAAGTGACATGATTCACAATCACTTATGTCTTAGAGGAGCAGATTATTGCTCCGATCAGGTCTTCCATCCCTGGAATGCAGGATGGATACAGGAGAGCAATCTTCCTGGGAGAATCTTCCTTGTGAATTTTTTCCCTTTCAATTCACCTACTCATTCCTCTAAGAGTGAGGTAGGTTTTGCATCCCACTTCCTCATGTCCCCTCCATGTTCACATACATAAAACCACAGGGTATGCTGTGATGGATACCTTTTATATTCCTTTCTTTGAGCAGTGGAACACTTACTCCTGATATCCAAAATACTGGCTTGCGCAGGTGGGGAACAGAACATCTCCTTTTTGAATTGCTGTCGTGGTTTAACTCCAGCTACCAAAATATCACAAAGCCACTCTCACAAATGCCCCTCCTCTCCTCCAGCAGAGGGGGAGAACTGGAGGAAGAAGAAATACGGAAGCTCGTAAAATTGAGAAAAGATTAATTAAATCTAAATTAATATATACAAATACTACTACTAATAAATGATTAAAATAACAGAAAATAAAACATATGATATAATATGATACAATTATGGTACAGTTGCTCACTACCCACTGACCAATGCACACCCAGGTGCTGAGAAGTGAGAGTCAGAGCCAGAGAGCCCAAGAGCCACAGTCTGAGAGCAATCACAGCCCAGGAGACACAGCCCGAGAGCTGCAGCCCGAGAGCTGTTGCAGCAGATTATGAGCGAACCCTATCAGCAATAGCATGACCAGGAAAAGTAAACAAACCCACCAACTCCCTCACGAACGAGCCATCACAGGAGTTAGCAGGTGTATGGAAGTAAATGAGCAAGAGAGTAAGAGAGAGAGCATTGGCTCCTGGACCTCCTCCTCACCTATGACTTGAGCATGACATACTATGGAATGAAATACTCCCTTGGTCATTTTGGGTCAGCTGTCTGAACTATGTGTCCCCTACACTGCCTGTAGTGAGACAGCGAGAGCTGGGAATGCAGCTGCACTATCATAAGTGGAGAAAGACCCTGAATCTGGTGCAGGCATTCCCCAGCACCAGCTAAGAACTTATCAGTACTTCTCTGCATCCAGCAACACATCTTCATAGCAGCCACAGTAAAGAGAGTTAACTCTTTCCTGACTGAACCCAGCACAATTGCTTAAACTCCTGGGACAGTTTCTCTACAGCTGAGACACAGGCCTGTATGGGAGAGAAAATAGTGTCCTCATATTCCTGGAAGTGTTGAACAACCTCATCCACTATCGGTTCCAGATCCCTTTGCCAAGTCATTACTGAAAACACACTGGCTAATGAGGATGATGCATTCTGCATTAATTTCCACCACATGGGTCGTGTGCAGTGAACTTCATCTGCATCTATGAGTGCCTTCTTCGGATCATGATAAACTAACTCTAGCACGGCTTCTTCCCTCAGGTACTGGATACCTTTCTTCATGGTGGTCCACTTGTATGGTGATGTGGCACACTTTCCTTAAAAGAATACCTTTCCCTCACCCTTGTCAGGAATCATCTCCAGAGGCTTACATTTTGTGTCTTCCTCCCAATCACTTTGTCAATGCCCCTTTCTCTAGCAAGTAACTCCAACTTCTTGGCTTCTCTACCCCCTAATTGAATGCTACTGGTCTCATTATTCCAGTAGTGGAGAAGTCAGGTAATAATATGTTCACCTTGGTGATGGCCAAAGTCTCTCCAGATATCCCGGAGCTCCTTTATGAATAAAGATAACTGGTTACCTCAGCATCATCAGCATCATCATCATGCTCTGTGTCTGTCACTACAGATATATCTAATGTCTCTATCTCCTGTGTATCTTTCTTTTGGGATGGCCCTGATGCCTCCTCTTGCTTTACCAGATGGGCTGATTTGCTTTTCCATTTCTTTTTCTGTAATGGGACAACTGACTCTGGCGCTGTTTGACACTGATAATGGCAGTGGCACATGGGGTTTTCATGGCTGCACTGCACCCTGCAGTGTGTGGAGCTGCAGTTGCAGGTGGAACCGCAGTGGCAGGTGGAGCTGCAGCGTCTGTCGAGGGGAGCTGATGTCGCCGTGGTGGTGGAGTTGGCACAGGGGGTGGACTACTTGCAAGGGGTGATATAGCTATGTGGAGCAGAGCTGACACACGGGACCTGCCTCTGCCCAGAACGCCGGTAGCAGATGGGGCAGCATTCCCAAACAGTTTTTTAACTATAAACAAGAACTGAAGAACATTCAGCAGCGTGCTGATCCCTGGCCCTAGGTCACCCCAAGACCATGAAAATTTTTCCAAATACTCATACACTTGTGCCATTGACCAGAGAGAAGAGGGGGAAATTGGAATAATTTCCATACATCCAACCAACTGAATAATTCCTTCACATCCAACCCTCTGAATAATTTCTCCTCTATAGGCTGTGTCCCAAAGGAGAAAAGGAGAAAGGTGTAATTAGTGAAAGTCCCCATGAGACGATACGTGAAGGACCAAGCTGCTGCCAATATTGCATACAGATACATGATTACTCCCAAAGCCAGTAATACACAGATCAGCCAAATGAGACTCTTCAATCTGGTTTGAGCAAATATGATCAGTGTCATAAGGAACACCCAAGGCAGTAAATCCCACCGTTCTATGAACAACTTAAAGAGCCAAGAACTTGATGTGCGGACCAGCCACCACAACATCTCTATAACAAATACTTACCACACAATCTGCTTTAACACACAGTAATCAGATCTGTTCTTATCTCAACCCTTCAAGCCTCATGCTGAGCACCAAAAAGGATGGTTGTGGTTTAACTCTGGCTACCAAAATATCACGAAGTCGCTCTCACAGGTCCCCCCTCCCCTCCTCCAGTGGAGGGGAAGAATTGGAGAAAAAAGACAGGGAAACATAAAATTGACATAAGAACTATTTACTAATTGAATCTAAAATAATATATACAAATATTACTGATAAGTATAATAAGTAATTAAAACAATAGAAAATAAAACATATGATACAATATGATACAATTGCTCACCACCTGCCAACCAATACACAGCCAGGTCCTGAGAAGTGAGAGTCAGAGCCAGAGAGCCCGAGAGCTGAAGCCCAAGAGCGTTCTCAGTAGATTCCAAGCAAACCCTATTTGTGATAGCACGACTGGGAAAACTAACAGACCCACCAACTCATTCCCAAAAGAATCAGCAAAGGAGTCAGAAAAGCATCTAACAAAGGAGTTAAAGTGTTACGAAGTGTAAGAAAGTGAAAATGAAAGTGTAATGGCCCCCGAACCCACTCCCTGCCTATGTACCGAGCATGACATACTATGGAATGAAATACCCCTTCTGTCAGTTTGGGTCAGCTGTCTGAACTGGGTGTCCCCTGCTCTGCCTGTAGTGAGAGTTGGGAAGGCAGCTGCAGTATCAGAAGCTGAGAGAGACCTTGAATTTGGTGCAGGCATTCCCCAGCAGCAGCTAAGACACTTTATCGGTACTTTTCTCAGTGTAAATCCAGGAACACAGCTTCATACCAGCCACTGTAAAGAGAGTTAATTCTTTCCTGACTAAAATCAGCACACGCTGAAATTTTTGGACTGTGAGGATTGCCTCATCATCATCATTATCCTTCTTCTACTCTGTAAGGTGCAGCAAGCAGTGGCTTATATCAGATATTTCAACAGAGGACTTGTAATTACTCTTTTCCATGCAGAAGACTGGCATGGAGAGATGGGCAGGGAAGGGCAGAACTCAAATGTATTTGGAAGCTGCAGACCAGATGGCAGTTCCAGCTGGCAGCAGAGGAACCTTGCTCTGGGTATGTGCCAGCTGCTTGTCTGCTGCTCATCCAGAGGGAAGTGGATTGTGGAGTCCTCAGGCAGGGCATGGTGGCACCAGGGAGTGCATCCCTGCCATTATTCTGGGGACAAAAGGACTCCTGCCTTGACTTCAATGGGAAGCACAGAAGCAGGGTAGGAAATGCCTCCAGAGCATTTGCCTTTTAAAAATGTACCTCGTCTCTTCTCTACATCCACAAAAAGTCCCCTCTCTGTGGCTCTTCTGATCTTTCAGTTTAAGAAAGAGTCATCTCCTATGTCATCTTTAATGGTACATCAGCATGTATATGAATGAATCGAGTTCAGACAAATAGGAATATTTTTAGCTGGGATTATTCCCTCAAGAAACATGTTTGAGCCAGATTTTTGACTGCCTGCAATTTTACCCTACTGTTCAAATGGCACAATGCCCACTCTCAGGCTGGTCAGAGCTTAGGGCATAATTGTCAAACAACAGTGGTTTAGAGTTGCAGTTTCAGTACAGTGGAAATCGTATTTCCCTTGACATGGAAATCCTGTCTTTTTGCATCATTGAATAGTGCAACCAGCAGTTTCATTCAGCATGACAGAGGTGAATCATATTTATAAGATAAATTAAAAACTCAAAAAATTGAAAACAAAGGGGGGAAAAAAAACCAAAAAAAGAAGAAAGTACTACTTGATGCAAATAGTGTACGTTGTTCAACTAAAAATCCCTGGGCACCTGTGAAATTGCTAGCAATTTGTATAAGAGAAAGGGTCTAAAAGGCATTAGTCATTAGTGATGAATGAAAAATAAACGGGGGGAGGAGGAGCAGTAACATACAACTCTCTCCTGCTTAATGCTGAGTTGTGATGTTAAGAAAATGAACATGTGATGTATCTTGCAAGACTTTCTTTACTCCTATCTAACACAGCCATTATGTGACAGTAAGATTAAAAGAAAATAAAACTTTCATCTGCTGCTTGTTCTTGATATGAAACAAAACCAATGCAATGCTCTTTTTCGGCTGCTGTGGAGAGATATCTGGAAGTTTGATACAATCATACTAGTAATGAAAGTCAACTTGTAGGTTTTCCTGTAAGATACTGTAGTTAGCATTTTCTTGTCAGTAAGTCTGTGAGAATCTGTTTCACATCTGCATGAATGACTGCAGTAAATGCTCCATTTAGACATTTATGCTCTACCAGTTTGGGATACCTTCCATAAATAAACATAACAAGAGTACTCATTTCATTTTCCCTGGTGGGCCATGGGACAGAGAGAGATGCAAGATGGAATACCTCATATCTGAGCACTGAGCACCATTCCATGTCTCTAGAACTCAAGTCAGATAAGTCTTCCGGAAACAAGGATGAAAACTTAAAAATTTGGATCTTTGTGCTGGTTTCAGGCGGGAACGAGCTGCTCTCCTACAGAGAGCTGGCTGGCCCCACTGGATCTTGTTTCATTCCATGATACATCAAGCTCAGTGGTCAGTCTGGGTGAATGCACAGTTTGCAAGGCTGCAAGGTGCAAAAGTGGCCTGGAAGGGGTGGGGTTTAGGGTTGTTTTTTGGGCTAGCTAACAGCTGGTTCATTAGAGGCTTTTGTTACTTCTTTGCAGGCTTTCAGCGGAGAAGCAGCTTCTTTTTGTTAGGCCGATTGGGAGGGGGTTGGAATTTTCTGTCTCCCTGCTCTCGGGGCTTTTGGACTCAGGGGTTTTTCTCTCTGCTTTTGGGCTCAGGATTTGTTTTTTTCTCTCCACTTGGATTTTGCTTGCTGGTTTGGAATCTGTCTATGCCAGTCCAGAGGTGGTGGTATACAGTATCATATATCCTATTTTCTGTTGTTTTAATTACTTATTAGTAGTAGTATTGTTAGTATCACTATGAGTTTAATTTATATAATTAAATAGTTCTTATCTCAACTTTTACGAGCTTCCCCTGTTTTTCCCCCTCTGACCCTTTTCCACTGGGAGAGGGGGAGGTGGTAGAGCGACTAGTAGTACTTAATTGCCAGATAAGGCTAAACCACAACAATCTTTAACTCATTAAATCCCGCCCAAAGACCCATCCCACACACACAGACGTGCATCTCCGTGACTCCCACCTTTTCCTTCACAGCCAGCGATAACTGGAAAATCGTTGATGGCTACATGAGCACCACATATGAATGTGTGCATCTCATCAATTTTATTTTCTGCACTTCATTTTACTATTGGCTTTGTGAAGGCAGGAGAGACAGTGAGCATACAGGTATTATTTCATTGTTGTGCTCTTAGCTGCAACACCTTAGTACTCTGTGTTGCTGGAGCTGTCCCCAGCACGGACTGTCTAAAGAAGGAAACATCATATCCTCTGTCCCTGATGACTGAGCCGCAAGGCAAACTGTCCATATCACCACTTGCAATGCCAGGAATTCAAGGCCATGATGGTGGTTTTCTTCTTTGCTCTTGATGTATCTGATCAAGGAGTTGTTCCTGAATGAAAGTGTATTTATTCTGAAGTGAATAGGCTTTACAGCAGGATTCAACTCTTTCTCTTCCCTTTCTCCTGTCTTCATGAGCAAAATCTGAATTCACTGGGAATCAGATTTTGTCATAAAACAAGAAGAGAAATAAAGTTGCTTAGTATTTGGGGGTTTGTTTCTTTTTTTTCTTTTTGTCAAAGAAAACACTATGTTCTGCCTGTAATTATATGGGTTTTTTGGAGGGACACAAATGAGAGGCAAAAGGGTTAGATACTAAGAGTATGTCGAAGTAAGACAAAATATGTCTTGTGCGACACGGACAATAGGAGACCTTCCTCATTTCCTTTCATTGGATGCTTAGTGGGATTGCTAACCCAGGATGTGGAAAGTCAGGTTCAATTATTTCTTGTTAAGGGGACTTCTTCCCAGGATATTTATGTGATGAAAATATGATGAGTAACGTGAGAAGAGGCACTTTCATTCTCCCCGTGGCAACTCCTCTGATTTGCGTAAATTTAAGTAGGGTCTGGAACAAAAGTTTCTCCATTGCTTTTCAGAAGAATGTCCTCATGCTCTTGCCCCATGTTTTTCTCGAAAGTCTGTTTTGAATCAAAAATTGGCCAGAAGTTTAGTTCTCCCACTCTCCCACTCTCTAAAAGTGTATCCTAACCTCTAAGCCAATGGTCCCAATTTTGTTTCGCAGCTGAGACGCTTTGAGAGAACTGGCCATATTGTGTTCTTCAGCATGCCCCTTAATAAACTGTGCTCAGTGCTGTGCTCCACCAGTAATGTGCTCATGACAGGCCAGGTCTGCAGGTCCCTGGCTGAGAGTGACTGCAGAGGATTAAGTAGAGGATTTTCCCAGGAAAGGCCTTCTCAGTCCTTTCTATCAGAAATGTTCCAGTTTGCATGAAATACTGCAAGCAAGAATAACTCTTTAGCATAGGGGACATAACACTTCCCTGAGCGTTAAAGAGGGATGTCCTACAGTGACAGTATAAGAGGAGCGAGAAGTGCTGCAATACGGGTAGTTACATTGATCAGTGGGCAGGTGAATTAAACAAGGGAACAAGGACGAGTCTTCTGTCAGTGTGGTGAAGCCAGTAATGCTCTCTTTGAAAAAACATTTCCAGCTGTAACTGCTTGGAGAATTTACTCAAATTGACAAATAAATTTGCAACGACAAAGCCATCTTTTTAACTACACAAATCATATGTCTTAAAAGTTGTTTTTGCAATGGGCTAACCATAATTTTCCTTAATGAAATGCAGATTTTAGCTATATATATCCATATAGATATATAGATAGATAAATAAATATACACGGACTGATCTTTAATAGCTTCTCATATTCCCATCAGGTGACTGAAGGATTCCTTTCAAGGTCGAGAGCGTCAGAGAGGAAATGACTGACAATATGGTGTCAGCAATACTTTCCAAATTGGAAACAGTGGGTGTTATGCCCAAATGATCAGTCCTGCTGAAGGCAGGATTTATGAGATTAGGTGCAGTGCCCTGCTAATATGACAATGCTGTTTTTAAAATCTGCACTAAGACCTACCATACTCCCCATATGGCAGAGGGTTACGTGATACCAGGGCCACCAGTGGTACCTTGGAGATCCCTGCACAAGGTTCATTCCACCCAGTAGATATACCCATAGGCAGCCAGGTTTCTATTTCCCTTGCACAGGATTTAGATTATCTCAAATGACTATGAGGTTATTTAAAAAAGGTTTCTTCCCTTCCTAAATTTGCATGTCACATTACTGCCAGAAAAATTAAAAGGAACGGCTTAAGAAGATAGACCTATTTTTGGGTGGGGGGTGGTGGTCAATGGAATAACATAATTATTTTCTGTCTGCAGTGAGACTATACATTTCAACAGTCCCAATTTATATTCAGTTCTAGAACATATGTAAAATAATTTCAAGTGACAGAATTTAAATTAACACATGCTTTATACACAATGGAGAAACCAACCCTTCTCCATGCGTTGAAATCAAATGTGATTTTGTATAGACAACCCTGATATATGTTTGCAAACATCCCCTAAAATGTCATTACACTGTGGAAGGATTAAAAACATTGAATCATGTGGTGACCTTTCAGTAGAACAGAGAGTTTAACCCTCAAGCAAAATTTACTGTTGAGAGTTCACTGTCTCTTCATTTAATGCACTTCTTACTATCAAGCAGAATGCAGAATTACATTTTTGCCTCTTATTACCACCAAATTAATTATGTTAGAGTCACTGTTTGGGTAAAAGTAGCATATTCTCTATCATGTTGAGTCTGGTTTGAGTCTTTGCTGGTGAGTGCATCTCATTACACATCAAGCTATATGACACTCATCATACATGGCTCCTAAAATATGCGAGTGGTTTGCCTACAGTAAAGCCATACTTGTGGAAGACATCCTACCAAACAAATGAAAGTAGTGGTATATGATATATATGCATACTATATTCTTACATTAATGATGATGAACCCTACGCTTTTGTGGGACTCACAGCATGAAGTCAGCTTTCAGGTAAAATGATCAGTAAGTCCTGTTGAAAGGAATCGGTTACACTTTCCCCATTGTCTGCATTTAATTCCTGCATGGTTATCTAGCATACAGCTGAACAGGAACAGAAACAAACTCAAATTAAAGAAATGACAGAAAGGAAGGAAAAAGCATGGAAAAAAGAAAAAGGAAAAAGCAAGCCTCCTAAACAATGCCTCTTTCTGTGACAGCAACTCTCTCTTAACAGCCTCAAGTGTTTAACATATTGAAACAGTTCATCTTCCTTCAATGAACTTTAATAACTCTGCCAGGTAAGAAGCTATGCTCCATACTTCTTCATGTTGTCTTTTCCCTTCAACATATCTATACTGATCTCCTCATCTGGTCAACTTTACAGCTCCGTTGTTTGGAGACCAGTGAGCACAGTTATTACCGTCATCAATAACCTGTCCCACTTTCTCCTCTTCATTTCTCAACCCTTCTCTTTCCCTTTCAAAATCTAATAATAGTTCCTTGCCATGATAGCTGATCAATACAAGAGGGCACCTGTTCACTTTACTCAACAAACCATGCTAAAGTAACATGACAAAGGAACAAATATGATTCTGCCTGAATTGTGTCAAGTAACAAGAAAACTATCCAGGAAGTTTCCCTTCAGGGCAAATTTCATGAAATGCTACAGATAACCAATTTTTAGACATAGAACTAATCTCTTTCATCTCACTTTCTCTTTTGCTTCAGGTATGATAGCTGGAAACATTAATACAGACAAACTTCAGCTGGTTATTGCAGCACCAGAGCCCCAGCAGCTTGCGAGTCAGCCTACTGTGTTAGCACCTAAATCACCATAATGAATGAAATGAGGGAAGCGTGGTGTCTGTCCCCACGTAGAGTGGAGCCATTAATATGTACACAGAGATTAGCTTTAGAGGGTTTATAAAAACACAAGGAGCAACATTCGCATGTCCTTTTTGACTAGAGGGTTTTTTAAGAAATGCTCATTTGTGTTTTAAAGAACAGGTCCATACCGAACAACATTAATCCTTATGCACAAATATGCATGAATGCATTGTTATCAGCTATTTGTTGACACTTGCAGAATGCTTTGTTGTATATAATTCACATCAAAAGTATATTTGAAGTGTGCTCACATACACACACTAAAAATGCAGTGTCATAGATTAAGTCTTTTGATAACTCAGTGAAAATATTTTATAATAAAATATCACTAGTCAGATAAAACAGAACTGCTGAATCACTGTCTAGACAGCAGAATGCCAGAATCCTAAAGGAAATAAGAGATACTGACAGAAAGAACTCATTTTAGTTATCTCATAGTTGTCCATGATTTGCCTGATTAAACTCTTATTACGTAAGACACAGAAGCTGATCTAAAATTTTCATATTAGAGAACATTAAACACTAACCTAACTACTTCATTGCCATCCCCCGAAATAAATCATTCTCATTAATTAAGGTTTCGCAGTCTTCTCTGGGCAGAGAACCTATGCCTCTACCAAACAATCCAGGCTTTTTCTGCTTAACTGCTACTGCATAACTACCAGTATATCTCAAAACAATAGTAAAAGGCAGTACAAATATTACATTATCAGATTTAATGTACTTCTTTTCCCATACAATTTTGTGTTTAAAAATTAAAAAATTTAGAATCTTTCTTTTTGTATACTTCTGAACAATCAATTCTAAACCACACAGATCTCATCCCAATTTTTATGCAAAAATAAACCAACACCCTAAGAAGTTAAATATAAGAGCATGCTTTGTAAAATGTTATCAGTTGGCTAAGCATGCACTGACTTTTTAAATGTATATCCTGAAACAACTGAAGAGAAGCTAGCTTTATACTATTTCAGAATCTATTCCTAGTATAACAACTGAAACTTTAGAACACTGTTAAATTTCATTTTTCATTTTTAATTCTGATCGTTGTTTTCCTGTTACATCTATACTACTGAAATAATAACAAAAGGATAACTTAGGTGGTTGGCTGGCATTTGAGGAAATACGTGGTTTAAGAGAAGTGGTTTAACTTTCTGGTACTAATGCTAAGAATTTTCAATAATTAAAAAGTAAACCCTAACAAAATATTTAATATTGCCATTGAATGTGTTCTATGGCATGCTTTTTGTTTATGGAGCCAACTAAAATTATTTTATTTTACTAATGGTAATGCATCAGTTTCTTCTTGATTTACTGTCATGTAACATTTTCAGGTTTAGACAAATTCTAGGGCAGCTCTCAGGCTGTGAAAGTTCAGAGAGTATGTTGCTGTTCTGTGACTAAATATCTCAATTTTCCTACCAATACCTAAACATTTCTGGTATTCTGACTACAATCTCAAGTTGTAGCCTTAATTAGATAAGAGACTAAAAAATATTTTCTGTTGTTATAACATCATTGTCATTTTATTTTGAAATAACACACAAACACCTTTGCACAACTTACAAATAGTTCTATTCTTTTTTTTTAAATACCTGTTTATTTTCTTGATTTAACTAAGTTAAATATTTATGCTACCCTCTCTACAAATCCCAGTGCAAGCCATCGGGGAGGTAATGGGGAAGAGATTTTTTCTTCACTAAGTGACAATCTTTTTCGTAAAGCTTTATTGATTTATTTTCTATATTTAAGCCTCCAAATTATTACATAAATTTTATCGTTTGCTGGAGATTCAGTACTTCACTTCATTGATCCGTTTTTTCATGGTTAGGTGAATGTGTGCCTTCCTGCACTTACTGGTATTTCCAACTGGCTGCAGTGACACCTACTGATATCAGAACCGTTGAACTGGAGGTGAGGATGGCCTGCCCAGTTCATGGATTTTCACAATGTTTCAGAGAGAGAGAATAACTCACAATGAACACATCGGCCACAGGCGTCACAATCATTCCTAAAACTTTTTTTCCACTGTTCATCAAGAATTGACATTCTCCTCATTCAGCAATGGCAAAGCAAGGAGTGGACCTGATGAGGATATGGTCAGTTCACTCCTTATTTCATACTCACCTCTCTCTACTCTTTCCAACAGGTTTTTGTAATAGCGACTTCTCTGCCACCCTGTGATACGGCATTTTGTCTATTGTTAAGTGGATTTTTAAAAATTATGTTAATTTCTACTCTTGGAGCATCTGTGACCCATTCACTGGACTGGTAAGCAAAAGTAACGTTATTGTTGTAAACCCAAGATCCACTCTACACACCACTCTACAGCACATATGCGTGCTCCCTCTCCCACTCCAACACACATATGGACAAGACATTTATTTCTTTTTACCTTTCTGACTTTGGAAAAATGACTGAAAAGTATCTTAATTTAAGGCAGTTACTCCCAAGGTGCTCATTTTCACCCTGCTCTGGCACAGGAAGCCAGTAGTCAGTGGGGTTTTTTTGCTGTGCATCATGTGGTAGCACTGAGACTAGTTTTCAATTTTTCATGTTATTCGAGCAGTACATTTTCTCTACTTTATTTTCCATCTCTTTTATTTTTAGAGTGCAAAGGAGAGCTGTTCACGCCATTCTTTACACAGCACGGGTCTTTTTCAATTGCTGTTGACTCTGGGTCAAATATTCATGCATTATTAGTGTAAAATCTTTGCAAAGCAAAAAGCCAGTCTGGTGTGAAACCAGCACACTGAAGAGCACGCTCCCTTCATTAGTAATTAACTGTAACACTGCAGAGGAGTTCAAAAAAGGTGTAAACAAAACACAGAAATTTACAGCGCTGTTTTTTTTTCATCTGAAATAAGAGGACTGTCTGCATGTATATCTTTACTTATATAGGATACACTGCAGTTATAAAGCTGACGAAGAAGAAGAGGAACACTAAACATAATTTAAACAACCAGTAAGAACTTCATTTGCCCAAACTGTTGAAAGTATTGTCAACGTTGCTGCACGTGCAAAAATTCATCACTTCATCACCATTGCCTCAGAACAGTATGACTTAACTTTAAATAGCTGTCCTTAAAATCTGACAATAGAAAACAAGTGCAAGGCACCCATTAACACAATCTCAAAAAGTTAAAAGAAAAACGAGTTGTGCTCCAGGAACCAATTATGATTTTGCTACTCACTAGTGCCACCACATGGAGTGATATTTGAATATAATCCAACCTTCATAGAACCAGGAAACTGTCTGTAAATAATACGCTTTATACCATACTTCAGTAAAACAACAGAAAAATATATGTAATCTCCTCTCTACTGTGCGAAGCTCAGACTGCATCCTTCTGAAAGGGGAGATGTCCCATTTCTAAGAGCATGAATGCACTGTAGTAAAAGCAGAACAGTCAAACTGCTTTATTCCTCCAATAAAAGAAAAAAAAAAAAACAAACCACCACACATTTGGTAAAAGGAGACATTACACATTTTCTATGTAAATCAGTTTATACAAAACAGATGTTAAGTTTCCTTTGGTAAGAAAAAAGAGGGGTTATAAATGAATTAAAGTGACTCTCAGTGGATCTTCTACTCTTCTTTGTTCCTTCAAAACTTCACCTCAAAAGTGAAGCAAAATGTAATATAAGGTGCAACAATAAGCTAGCATAAGAAGAACAAACTTTTTTTAACTGCAGTGCCATAAAACATGCCCAAGCATGCTGTGCTACAGCACAAGAATCAAACATGTGCAATGCTTATTAAAACACGGACTGTGACACATGAAATACCTACGGTATTCCCATATGCTGGCAAATGCAGCAGAGTGACAGACAAAACGATTGTGTAGCAAATCTGCTATGGTACAATTTCAGTTTCCTCTTTGGCTGAAGACACAGTACAAGCTAGCTGCAGCACTAATACCAAACAGGTTTACAGGAAATTTTGTGGGGACAATGCTGATCTAGGCTATGGAGATACTTAACTATATATAACATAATCAGCCAGCTCTAGGTTTTCTTTGTATTCTTCTTAGCATTTGTTCTATTATTGTTAGCTTTTTTCTTTTTTTCTTTCTCCTCACGTCACTAATGTCTTTAATAAAGCTTTAATTAAATATCAGCCTCTGTGGTCTCAGGACACTCAGACATTTCTGCGCAGGCAGGCTCAGGGTCTGTGTGGGAATGCTGTCTCCCACATGGCTCCACTGAACTCATCTTTAATGATCTACTCCCACTTACCTAACTTCAACACTATTTTTCCTGAGACTTCATTAATGAATCCAATAAATAAAGCATTGTATCATCCATGCAGTATAGAGATTAATTTTAGAACAAAACATTAATCAATTTAAATTTATGTACTAATGCAGACACAATCAATTTGAACTTCTTATGACAATTGACAAAGCTTTTGCTACATCCCTAAAACACACTGACCCATCAATTATGGTTTGCATCAAACTAATGCTAATGGTACTTCCTTCTTCCTTAGACTGTCAGCAGCCTATCTGATTGGTCAACTTCAATGCAGCAGATCAATTAATATAAATTATACATGCATGGAAAGATGGGTTAATATCATAAGTTCATTTAATTAATTGTGTTTGATTAAATGAGGTACTTTCATTAGCCCTCTTAGCCATGAACCATATATACATCATAATCCTTTTACAAGCGGTCCAGACACAGACCTGACATTGGGAGCATATTCAAATTACCAGCCGCAGCCATGCAAACCTCCCTGCATAATTAACAACTAAACGAGCTGCAGTCACTTAAGTTGAAAAGAAAACTGTTCTCATCAACCTCCCTGATACTGTTTAAATTGAAGATGTCATGGGTAAAATAAAGGTGAACAGACAATGGTAATTAAAAATTAAAAAGGACAAGGGGGATTTGCTACTAATGGAAGCAAAGTAAAAAGAGGGCCAAGGGCCTGGTTGAAGGAAGGGAGGGAGGGAGGGAAGGAGGGAAGGGAGCAATGAAAAATGGTACTGGTGTTAGGTGATTCTGCTCTTGCTTTTCTAAGAGTGAACCAGGATTAGCCGTTTATGTGAAGCTTCAGAAGGAAAATGATAGCTTAGCACAGGGATCATTCTATAGTTGGATGAGTTTATAAGAAACACTGTATTAACAGTAAGTGAAATCCTAATACAAGCACAGCCAAGGACTTTGGTTTTACTCCACACAGAAAATGTGCTATTTCTATGGGAAACATTGCATTTTCCTCAACTTAAAGTCTAAAGACCTGTCTCCTTAGCTCACCTAGCTGCCACAAAAGGAATTCATTACAATGAACTTTCCTAGAAGTAACTTGTCTGAGCTCCAGAATGAAAACAAAACACATAAATCTGAAGGAAATTTTTCTCTTGGTTCAATGCCTGCTCTTCCAGGCACAGTTTTAATTCACAGCTGTGCTCAAGACACAGCAAATGCTGTGGGTCTACAGCTGTGAGAACATAAGCATGAATATGAAACCTCAAAAGAACTTGCCGACCCAAGTCAGCAGTGTCACTTTGTAGCAAAAATACTGGTATGATATCCTGATGACATTCTATATATTAAATACATATCACATAAGACCATGGGCATCCAGGGCTTCCAGCTGTTGGTTCATTACCTCTGTAAAAATATGTATTCATTGCTATTGTACTGCAAGTAGAAATACACAGGTATGATTTTTCAAATCAGCAGCATATTATAAATATATTTCAGCAGTTTTTCAATAATTTCAGTATAAACAATTAGCTATTGCACATCACATTGCAGATGCAATACAAAGAATACTTTAAGAAATCAAGTCCTGATATACAATAAAAAAGTCATGTTTTGGGATACCTAACCTTCTTTCAAAGTTAATTTCAGCATCTGTCATTTGATACAAACCTCATTAAAGTGGAATTACTTTGAAGTCATGAAAAACATTAGCAGACTCCCTGCCCATATATGCTGCCCTGTGTAAAATGGGGAAAGGGCACTCTGTGGCAAAACAGTGTCGGGGGAGGAAGATGAAAGACACTGCAGAGTAATATTGGCTAGTCATGACTTCCAAAAGACATGACTTAAATTGTGTTAGCTCTTTTGGAAACTCACAGGAACTTACTGTTTAATGTCAAAGTCATGCAAGTTGTCCCAATCTTTGGCGCAGTGATGATGCACGTAGGGATGCTCCGCTGCAAGATCTCTGCTGCATACGGACCTTTTACACAAATGTCCTGTAAGCATGTACTTTGACAAAAATTCTCATATGAAAAAAAATCTTGCTATGGTCACTGTAAAACAAACTCCATAAAACATTAAAATAAATAAAAACCAGCAGTTTATGTGACCGTTCAGCATTTTGGTAACCAGACACATTCCTTGGTTGCCATTTGAAACTATCCCAATGTAAGACCATGACTTGCTCTTGTGATATACACTGACTATTGGTGCTCTTCTGTTCTTAGACAGCATTAGTGAAAATGATCATAGCACGTAGGAATGCGTTGATAATAACTTCTTTCTTCAAGTGATAGAAGAGCCAGCAAGAGGTACTATGGTAGACCTTGTTCTCACAAACAAGGAGGGACAAATGCCTTACCAAGAAAATGTTGGTCTTGTCAGGCAGTCCTGTCATTTCATAATACAACACTGAACAGTTTTAAAGCGCAATTGTTCATACAGAATGAGTGAGTAGGAAGACCTTTGCAGATGTCTCTACCACCTCCCTCAGTGAAATAATAAAGGGCAGGGAATGAGCAGCTTGTCACAGACCCAGGTTTGCAAGGAGGTATAAAAGGGAAACGGTTTGCACTTCTTCCACTCCATGAGTAAGCCCCATTTTAGGGTCCAGTTCAGCAGAATGCATAAACTGAGTAGTTTAGTTGCACCTAGTCTTCAGCAACTAGAGTGCCTTAAAAATCTGGGGAAAAGCAACAAATCAACATCCCTACTCTGAAAGAGGGATGATTTGCCATTTAAAGAAACTGGGAGAGACAAGGAGAGGGTGTTGTCCTCTATGTCAATGACCAGCTGGAGTGCATGGAGCTCCACCTGGGGATGGAGGAGGAGCTGATAATGAACTTATGGGCCAGGATAAAAAGGAGGGCAGGGACAGTTGACATCATGCTCAGGATCTTCTACAGAGTATCTGACCAGGACAGGTGAGTGGATGAGGACCTCTACAGATGGATAGGAGAAGCCTCATGTTCACAATCCCTGGTGCTCATGATCACTTGGTGACCACTTCAACCACCCCAATATTGGAGGGACGACATGGCAGCGCACAAGTAAACCAGGAGGTTCGTGGAATCCATTGATGATACCTTCCCTCTCCAAGTGACAGAGGAGCCAAGAAGGAGAGATGTTATGCTGGACCTTGTACTCACAAACAAGGAGGGACTGCTGGGGAATGTGAAGCTCAAGGGCAGCCTTGGCTGCAGTGCCCATGAACTGGTGGAATTAAAGATCTCTATAGCAGCAAGGAAGGTGCAGAGCATGCTCGGTACCCTAGACTTCAGGAGAGCAGAATGTGTCCTCTTCAGGGAACTGATTGGCAGAGTCTCATGGGATTAAGCCCTGGAGGGAAGAGGGACCCAAGGAAGCTTGGGACTATTCAAGGATTACCTCCCCTAAAATCAGAAGCAATGTGTGCCAATAAAGAGGAAGTCTGGTAAAATCAACAGGATGCCTGCGTGGATGAACAAGGACCTCCTGGACAAACTCAGATACAAAAAGAAAGCCTACAGAGGGTGGATGCAAGGGCAGGTAGCCTGGGAAGATTACAGAGAAGTTGTTTGAACAGCCATGGATCATGTTAAGAAAACTAAAGCCCAGATAGAATTAAATCTAAATTGAAGATCTGAAGTCACACCACCCAAGTCACAGAAGACAAAGGCAGGGACTGGGATAATGAAAACCTACCTGTCCTAGAAGAAGACCAGGTTTGAGACCATCTAAAGAATGTGAAAGTGTATAATTCCATGGGACCTGACATGATGCACCCTGAGGGAACTGGTGGATGAAGTTACTAAGCCAGTATCCATCATATCTGAGAGGTCATGGAAGTCTGGCAAAGTTTCCACTGACTGGAAAAGGGGAAGCATAACCCCCATTTTTAAAAAGGGAAAAAAGGAAGACCCAGGGAACTACAGGCCAGTCAGTCTCACCTCTGTGCCCAGCAAGATCATGGGGCAGATCTTCATGGAAATGAGGTGATTGCTGACAGCCAGTATGGCTTCACTAAGGGCAAATCATGCCTGACTAATTTGGTGGCCTTCCACAATGGGTTAACAGCATTGGTGGATAAGGGAAGAGCAATTTACGTCACCTGCTTGGACCTGTGAGAAGCATTTGACGCTGTCCTGCATGACCTCCTTGTCTCTAAATTGGAGAGACATGGATCTGATGGATGGACCACTTGGTGGATAAGGAATTGGCTGGATGGTCTCACTCAGAGTTGTGGTCAGTGGCTTGATGTCCAAGTGGAAATCAGTGACAAGTGACATTCTTCAAGGAACTGTATCCTGGGCTGCACCAAGTGTGCCCAGCGGGTAGAGGGAGGTGATTCTCCCCCTCTACTCTGCTCCTATGGGACCCCATCTGGAATACTGCATTCAGCTCTGGGGCCCCCAGCATCAGAAGGATATTGACTGGTTGGAGTGAGTCCAGAGGAGGCCACGAAGATGACCAGAGGGCTGGAGCATCTCTCCTGTGAAGACAGGCTGATAGAGTAGGACTTGTTCAGCCTGGAGAAGGGAATGCTCTAGGGAGACCTTATATCAGCATTCCAGTACCTGAAGGGGGCCTACAAGAAAGATGGAGAGACTTTTTAGATAGTGACATAGCGACAGGACAAGGGATAATGACTTTAAGCTGAAAGACAGCAGATTCAGAATCATAGAACAGTTTGGGTTGAAGGGTCCTTAAAGATCATGCAGTTCCAACCCCCCTGCCGTGGGCAGGGACACCCTCCACTAGACCAGGTTGCTCCAAGCCTCATCCAGCCTGACCTTGAAGACAACCAGGGATGTGGCATCCACAACTTCTCTTTGCAACCTGTTCCTGTGCCTCATCACCCTCTCCATGAAGAATTTCTTCCTGATATCCAATCTAAATCTCCCCGCTTTCAATTTAAACCCATTACCCCTTGTCCTGTCACTACAGGCCCTTGTAAGAAGCCCCACCACCACCCCCCCCAGCTTTCTTGTAGGCCCCCTTCAGGTACTGGAAGGCTGCTGGTGGCCTCCTCTGGACTCGCTCCAAGAGGTCCATGTCCTCTTTATGTTGAGGGCCCATCAGCTGGACACAGCACTCCAGTTGGGGTCTCACAAGAGCAGAGCAGAGGGGGAGAATCAACTTGCTTGACCTGCTGGCCACGCTTCTCTGGATACAGCCCAGAATATGGTTGGCTTTCTGGGCTGCCAGCGCACACTGCCCGCTCAGGTTCAGCTTCTCATCCACCAGTACCCCCAAGTCCTTCTCCCCAGAGCTGCTCTTGATCCATTCTCCACCATTCTCTGAATCTATGACTCCAAAAATTATTCCCAATATTAATAAATTCACTTTGTTCTTTGGCTTAAGTAGAGGGAGTAACAATACAGTTTATCCAGGGAATTGTAGCCCACACTTCTTCACGCGTGCAAAAGCAAGCATAACTAGAACTTGATCCCTTTCTAATATATTTATTCAGGCCATGTTTCTCTTTGAGTACTTCAGTGGAGAAGAAGCTGTGAACCAAAGCTTTCCTAATTTTTATGTTGATAACGTTCTCTTTCTGGGACACGTGTGCAACTGAGAAATGCACTACAAGTGGTTTCAGGATGAGAAAGAAGGAAAAATACAATCTGAGCATAGCAAGTATCAAACAGTATAGAAAAATATCCCCACAATAATGGTCTAATGTCAATAATTTCAAGAGTAATCCAAACAGATGTTTAATTCCTGTAACGACAACCTGTGTCTTGTTATAGTTTGCCTTCTCTCTCATACACATTTGTTTTCAAAAGGTAACCTTTAAGAATTCAATTCCTGGAGTTTAACTAATCTGCTTTCTCCACTAAAGCATGAATTGTATGCCTAAGTATTGCTAATTCAGCATTGAAAAATAAATTACACTTTAAGCCAAACAATTAACCCACAACTTCAAAATGCTTCTATGTTTGGATGAATGTTGCAAGGAGAAATAATGAGCCTAGCCCCTCTGCTGCCCTCATCTTAAAATCTATGAAAATTTCACAGGATCAAGTAATATTAAATCAGGTTGCTGCTGACTCAAAACTCTGCCCAGTAACTCATCATAAAAGCAGCTTTACTCCATGTTTTAAAATTATTCCATAGTGGCTTTTCCTTGGGATATTCCCACAGAAGATGTACCACACACTCCTCTTTTAGCACAAAATACGTCAAAAGCCATATGATACATCCTTAGGGAAATATACCGCTGTCCAACAGAACTTGTTCAAAATTTGGCAGTAATCTCACATCTTTATTCCAATGTAAACTCTTGTTATCTTTGATTAAAAAAGAGGTCCAGTATGGTTCAAACCTCCTTCTTTAAAGTTATAGAAGTATAAAGGAGTTCATACAGTTTTCTTCTAAATTACTGCACTCTGTGTCCCCAGATATCACGTCTGTCCCTATTCACTTGAATATAGGCAGAAAAATGTGGAAAACAGAACCGAATTTCTAAGGTATAGATGGGGAAAGTCAAAACAATGATAATAACAACCATGGATCCAATTACATTTTAAAATTTTCTCATGAGTGAACTAAGAGTGTAACTCTTTTCTTTTTCCATTTGTAAACAGTATTTGCTCTGTGCTTTCTCTGTAACATGTGAAAGTATTTCTGACATTTAAACACTGTGAAGAATACAGAAACATTTTCTGGTTTAGGTGTTGGTGAGGTCACCAACAACTGTAGAGGAAATACTGAGTTCAGAACCTGCATTTCAACTGAAGAGAAAGTTTTTTGGTACTTTTTTTTTTTTCAGTCAGAGATCAGATCATCTTTACCTTAAGCTTCTGAGACTGTATTAGTGTACATTACACTCTTCATGCTTTTAAAGCACAGTACATGTTCTTCATTTTATGCATATTATTTTGCTCTTAGATTATATTTTTTCACTCTCAAAACATATTTTAATCTAGTTTCACATATACACAGGCATTTACAAGTAAAACTATCAAGAAAATACCAGGAAACAAATAAATAATTAAAATAAAGGACCATAGGAGCATATCTAACATATTCCATAAGCAGTGACATCCACTTCATGTACAGTTTCTATTTTGTCTAGTTGTCTTTTAATATTATCTACGATTTTTCTGTATTATCAGGGACCATTAGATAATCTTCAAAGCCTACCAGGTAGCTATTACATTTTTATGGTTTGAAAAAACAAAACAAAACCAAACAAACAGAAAAACCCCAGTTATAAACAACCACTGACTAGCTTCCAAATTAATTTAATAATAACTTTCAACAAATCAGCCTGTAACATGTATTCCTCATGCTGAAAAAGCTTTTAAGAATCTCATTGGCATCAAGATGTCCAAAGAACTGTATGTTGTGTTTGTACAGACCTTCTGTATTATAGCAGGTTTTACCCTCAAAAAAAGTGTTCCTAAAAAATTTCTTTTTATAACATTGAAGATTTAAAATCTTTTAATTGGCATCATCAGCAACACATCTTCAACTATGAAGAATTAAATGTCATGCTACTTTTAATTCTCGTGAGCTATCTTACAGCTGTCATTACAACCTATGCAACTTCTTACAAAATACATTTAAGCATTAAAAGGGAAAAAGTAATTATTTTAAATGGCCTTCATATAATTATCTAGATAATTTCCTTGGTGAAGACAGACAGAACTTTATTGATATCTAAACTAAACGAGATCCCAAGTCCATGCACTAGATATTTGGAGTCAAGTCCCATGCAATTGTAAAAGTCAGGCAGCACAACAGAAATCACAGATAGTATATCAGTTCACAGCAACTGAAAAATCAGACCTCACACACAACACACATAAAATCATAGAATTATTTAGGTTGGAAAAGCCTTTTAAGATCACTGAGTCCAACTGTAACCCCAACTCTGCCAAGTCCACCACTAAACCATGTACCTAAGTGCCAGATCTACACGTCTTTTAACTGCCTCCAGGGAGGATGACTCAACCACTTCCCTGCCAGGCCTTACAGGGCACTCAGAGATGCTGACACACATAAGCACCATGGTCACTTCACACCCCAAAAGAGGGTGAACCTAAGTATTGGACTCCACAAGTCCTTTCAGCAGCCGTAATTTATCATCCTATGGTCAGATTATTTATATTTCAATGAAAGAAAATGTTTACATGTAATTCCTCTGCAAATAAATTGGATCGAATTTGTTGATACATTTGTTTATATATACAGTATTTTAAAGTTCTATATTTGAGAAACTTTCTTTGGGATAAGAATGTTTGAGCCCATTTTGGCTCAAAATGCCTATTTTGAAACCAGCCAAGTATTGAGGTTCTTCTTTCTTTGAATCATAGGCTTTTTGTATATTTTA
>CM050653.1:32068893-32071393 GCA_027574665.1 Rhynochetos jubatus
GTTGGTTAAATCCTCATTCAGTCATTTGGTTAAAGTAATGAACCTTTATATGCTCTGGCCACAGGCAGACCAAGAGCTGATAGCAGTTCACATCCTATCCATTTCCACACATATATTCTCTGTGTGTGTATTGTTTTCTCTTATTTCAGATATCAAGACTACATTGATTTAATTGTTCATGAGTTTAATTACCAAGACATTACTACATCTAAAGAGTAAGGAATTAAGTTTGCACTTAAAGACTAAAATATTAACAGATAGCAGGTTTATTTAAATTTGAACATGAAGAATAAACTTATAAATAAAACTTCTATTAAAGCCAAAGATATTATATGTTTTCTGAATTGTGATTGCTAGTTTAGGTCTTGGATGACTGTTCATGATCTAAACAGTTGCTTGTCCTACTATTTTTAATTAATGCTATCACTTTTTTTCTTGCAAGTTACATATAATACATTTAGCTTATATAGGAAGAAAGTTACAGGAACAGTTAAATGAAAATTGGAAACATGTTAAGTTTGTTTCTCTTGTGCTTGCCAAAATTAACCTCAGGATGCCTTGGAATCTGTGCAAGCACACAGGAAAAAGAGCTCAAGTCTGACGGGTGGCCTCCTGCTAGAGTATTCATTCTGGACAATATGTTGGCAGAATTACAAAATGTGGTGTAAGTCCCTATGGGGTAACTGTTACTTCTGCAATTTACTCTGACTAATTCACAGTCACATCAAACTGACCTTTTCTCCAAATCATACATTAATGGACACTGTGAACACTTGGGCTCAGAAGGTTTTGTGGCCTGATAATGCTGAGAGTTGTTGGAACAAGTCTACCAAAGTAAGAAAGTCCAAAGGGAGAAACAAGATGAACACAAATCCCTCCATTATGCAAATACAAGAACATTAGTATAGAACAAATCACAACCACAGCTTTGAGATAGCCACGTGTTCATCCCTAGCAGCATGAACCCTTAATTATTTTTCATTCTATTAAGCAAACATCAGAAGCTTTGGAAACATATCACAATATATTTATCCAAAGTTTATTTTAGATACAGTTGGGCTACAACTGAAATCTCATAAAATATTTTTATAGAATCATTTTCCAAGATAAAGTTATAACCTAAGTAGACATTCATAATTTTCATTTTTCTTTTTGTACAAAAGGTACTTAATGAGAAAATTAATCAAACCTCATATTTTTCATTTCCCATTTTCGGTAAAAATAAGAACGGCTCCAATCAATTTTTATTTTGACTGAATTCCACCTCTCACTTTGGAGAGTTGAAAACAAACATTTCATTTCAGTCTTACTTCACAGAAAATTCATATAAATAGGTCGATCTCACATTTATTTATAGTCCATTAGTTTCATTGGGGTTTTAATGTTTGCAAGTTATTATTCAGTTGCAGATTCATGTAAACAGATATGACAAAAAACCAAAATATAGATATCTATATGATGAAACACCAAATCCAAATATTAAGAACATAATTAATTTGATGGAATTCAGATGGAGAAAACAACACCAGTGTTGGGTTTTTCCAATGTTTTTCACTTTGCTTTTTCTTGCACTGTTCCCTTGAATTGTTCATATAGGCTTGGGAGACAGCACAATTAACTCAGTATCACGTTAGGCTGCTTCAGCAGGACAATCCCTATGTTTTTAAACCATCAACAATAAAGGAAAAAGTATTGTCCACGGTTGTTTATGCACTGCTAATGGTACAATCTGCAAAAAACAGATCTTAGAGAGGTCTCGTTTGCTCATATAGTACAGGGCAGTTCTATGCATCCCAGTATTTCTGGGTCCCGGGACATCAAAAGCAGAAGCATGGCCTCTGCCCAAGGTGACGGACCCAGCATCTCAGCTAGGCTAATACCACTCTTTGCCATGCCAGCTGGGCAGGGCAAAGTGCCCAGTCAGTTCAGCCCAGCCAACCCTAGTGTTTTGCAGCGTGACTCACCATGACACAGACATACCCTTTGTGGTTGGGACAAGGAAGAAAGCAATTCCAGTCTTCTTGCTCTTTTGTCACTGACTCAGCTGCTTTCCTCAGCAAGTCACTTTTCCTCTCTCTGAAGTTTTCAGTATTTGAAAAGAAGGATGGTATGTCCCTTGTGTGGTTAATATGGCTAAGTAATATTTGTACTGCATTTAAACATTCCAATTCTTCTGTTGATATCATGAGAATATCTTAGACTAGTTTAAGCAGCAATTTTGCTGGATTACATCATGAGTTTGCTGAATTTTTTTTGTATTACTGATTAGCATGACAGAATCAAAATGTATCTCAGAGAAAAAGAAAACAAACAAATAAATAACTCTTACAAGTTTTCAATATAAACAAAATTTTGCTTCAAGAACTTTGCTAAATGTATCCTTTCCACAGCAGAAAACTTTATCTTGGGTATCATGAGATCTGTATTATAGGAAGTAAGACAAAATTATCAGATGGCAGACTCAGAACACGACAAGTTGCTCTCTTAAAACCCTGCATTG
>CM050653.1:32076393-32138893 GCA_027574665.1 Rhynochetos jubatus
GCCTAAGTCATTGCACCAACCAGTAGGTACCTCTCAGGGGCTAAGAATTTTTTTTTCCATTTGCCATGGTATTCTCAATTAAAAACGCTTTGTTCTAGAAACATAAATATAAAATGTATTTTATATATATTTACTATGGATTTTATTATGTATGTATTCCACTAGGTATACTGAAAACTAAAAACTTTCAGAGAAATATCATTAAATATGTTACTACACTACTTGTGCAAAACAATTTTTACTTTAAAAAGCCTCCATTATTTAATACTTCTAAAATATACTGATCTTCTCATCTAAATTAAAATTATTATATTGGTTTCATAGGTTTAAAAGGTGGTCTAGTGCTCTGAAGCACAATAAAGATGATCTGAAGAAGTGTGTCACGCACATATTTATGCATCAGCCACTTGTTTCTCAGGGCCTGGAGGCTGAACAGTGCCACTGCTGAATGAAAGAACTGGGGTCAATAGACAGAATGCAAGGAATCACGTCCATCAGAAGGAGCTATATGGAGGGAGTGTACATAAGCCCTGCCAGCATCTGCAAGTCGAAGATTGCAAAAATATCGGGGTAAAGGGAGTAAAGGGACTGGAAAACAAACTGTCTTGTAATGTTTCCTGTAAGGATTGCCAAGAAATGTTATCTTTGTACCTGTCAAATGCAAAGCTGACATTTCATACATTGTCCTCCACAATAAATATGCATAACACAACATACAGAAAACATACTGGCTTGATGATAGCACGTGTTGTGGTCAGTGGCTCGATGTCTGGGTGGAGACCAGTGACAAGTGGCATTACTCAGGGGTCGGTACTGGGACCGGTGCCGTTTAACATCTCTGTCAGCAACAATGACGGTGTGATAGAGTGCACCCGCAGCAAGGTTGCCGATGACACCAAGTACAAACTAATGTATCTGGTTTATTCTCACATGTTCAAAATATATTTTTTTCATCTTCCCCTCAGCAATTTTTCATGGGTTCACTCCCATCTACTGCAAAAAAAATTCATGAATGCAAAGTAAAATACATAGGGTCGTATTGAATATCAGCATTTGCTTAAACAAAAGTACAAGAACTTTTGTGGCGGGACTTACAGAGTTTATAAATTTGGTTTTCAAGCCTTTAGAGCTGATCTATTACTTTTCCAACCTCAGAAACCACAAAAACTAGGGTCTTTAAAAAAGGTAATAACCTCAAAAATAAGATAAACACAAACTGCTGTGAAATTCATTACTTTTTATTTTGTGGCTGGCAAAGGAAGCAGAATTATACTGATCAACACATGGAGGGCATACAATGTGTACAAGAACTCAGTGTCCTTTGTAGGAGCTGGTGCCATCAGAAGGCCCAGATTACTGCAAGGCCTAAAGCTGAACACCAGGTGCCCACCAAGCTGCTCTATCACTTCCCTCCTTAGCAGGATGGTGTGGAGGAGAAAACAAGATGGAAAAAAACTTGTGGGTAAAGATAAAGGCAGTCTAATAAAGCAAAAGCAAAAGCCATGCTTGGAAACAGAGAAACACAAAGATTTATTCTCTACTCAATCATCAGCAGGCTATGTCCAGCCAATCCCCAGGAAGCAGGGCTCCAATACACATAGCATTTTTCCAGAAGACAAAGATAAATAACAATGCTTTCCCCTCACCCCCCACTCCCTCTCCTTCCTTCTCCTTTTTCCTAGCTTTTACTGACGAGCAGATGTCATATGGTATGTAATATCCCTTTGGTCAGTTTGGATCAGCTCTTCTGGCTATGTGTGCCCTCCCAAACTCTTGCCTGCCCCAGCCTACTGGGTGAAAGAGAGAGGGGAAAGGTTGGAGACACAGGCTTGATGTCGTGCAAACACTATTCAGCAGTAGCCAAAACACTGGCGTGTTATCAACTCATTTCTAGCTATTAATACAGAGCACAACACTGAGGGCTTCTATGGGGAAAAATTAACTCCGTCTCGGCCAGACCCAACGCAGAAACAAAAGCAAAACCTTTTTCACCCCTTGTCTCTCATATGGCTAGATGCACCAGATATGACCTGGGATTGCAATGGGAAGAGGAGGGTCTACAATGTGAGTATTACCATTGTTAAGTATGTGCTAGTTAATTATAATATTTAGGAGGTACAAGGACTGTTTAGAAGTGGAAAAAGATGGGGGAAATAAGCATTATAGCAAAACACAATGCAAAGTAATTGTTTCTGGCAAGGACTGAAGCGCTGAATCTTGCAAAGACCTTTCTTGGATTTGCATGGCTCCCCTTATGCAGGTCACAGAACAAGAGGTCAAGCTAGCCTTTAAAGTCTGAAGAGCTGTCTACTACGCTGAAGGGGCACTACTGCTACGACAGATTACATTTCCAACAACAATACTGCAATTTTAATTAGGCAGGCTCCTGGGGAATGTAACAGAAAAGGATTCAGTTGACCAACAATTATACCTGTTTTTCTGGAGTCACACAAACACAAAAAAAAGCCCTTAATCAACTCTCTACTCATAATTTTAAATATTTGATCTGTACAAAAATCAAGGAACAAGATTATTTTTTTTCCCATGGACAAAAGATGGAAGTAACTTACTAGTTATGGGTAAAGACCAAATGGAAGAGTTTCATATTAATAATTATAAAACCATTGGCAAGATTGCTGAAATATTCTGAATTGTACCCTGGTACAATTCTGAAAGCTTAATATCATGCAGAAGAACATGTCCACCACACGTAGACAAGATGTCCTAGGGATTGTTGTTGCACTTTGTTTAAATACTCACGTGTTTACTGACTCATAAAGCAAGAAAAAGCAATAGAGATACTGTGTCTTAGGGCAAAGAAGGGACAAAGGTCACTTTGTTTAATTGAGGCAGTGGGAAAATCACTTCATAGTTGTTTTCCATAAGCAGCTACTGTTGGCCAGTAACCAAGGCAGAGGATACCAGTCTAACACAGCTTGTTGTCGTAACTACCAGACTCTCTCATAAGAGAAGGAAGATGCAGGATCCTCCAGAAGTACATCTAGCATTGAACATTGTCCTGGTAGAATATTTAGTGAATTCAACATAATTCAAAACCAGATGAGGGTATGTGCTGGTTTTAGTCAGGACAGAGTTAATTTTCTTCACAGTGGTTGGTATGAAGCTATGCTTTTTGGAATTTCCCTGAGAATAGTACTGATAAGGTGGGTTTTTTTAGTTGGTGCTGGGGAGTGCTTGCACCAAATTCAAGGTCTTTTTCAGCTTTGGAACAGATTGCCCAGAGAAGCTGTGGATGTCCCATCTCTGGAAGTGTCTAAGGCCAGGCTGGATGAGGCTTGGAGCAACCTGGTCTAGTGGAGGGTGTCCCTGCCCATGGCAGGGGATGTTGGAAGACCTTTAAGGTCCCTTCCAACCCAAACCATTCTATGATTCTATAATTCTGATATTGCAACCGTATTCCGAACTCTCTCATTACAAGCAGTGTTTGTGTGGGTGGGTGGGACACTGTTCAGACAGCTAACCCAAACTTCTTTTCTTGCTTACTTTTTAAGTCACCTGTTAGCTTGCTAGCTTGCTAGTTCCTTAGTCAGTTGATGGATCTGTTAGTTTTCCTGGTAGTGCTGTCACTCGTGGGGCTTGCTCAGACTCTGCTGCAATCAGCTTGGGCTCGGGCTCTTGGGTTCTTGGGCTCTCGGGCTCTGACTCAGGACCTGGCTGTGTATTGGTCAATGGGTGATGAGCAATTGTATCATATGTTTTATTTTCTATTTTATATTATTTTAATTACTTAGTAGTAGTAGTATTGTTAATATTATTAGTATTACTATAATATTAATTTATACTCAATTATTAAATAGTTCTCATCTCAATTCACAAACTTCCTTGTCTATTCCTCCAATTCTCCTCCTGTACTGGAGGTATTAATTAAACTGAAAGATCCTAATAACAACATCACAAGCTTACTTGCATTCATTGAGCTGCTCAGGTATCCCTTGCTTCAAAAGTAAAGTATGTAGGTTATACATATTTTTGAAAGCTTTCCTGTTTCTCTCCCCACTAAAATACACAATCTTCTTACTGTCTCCTTAACAATCATGTTTTAAAGAGACTGATGCTAAATGTTCAGAAAAATTCCAGAGTCCTAGTGGTACCAGTCATAATAACAAACTGAGAAAAGAGACTAGGGATGAAGAGGGTATGTGTGTGTGTAAATTTTGTGCTTTAATCTTTCAAATGAACAGTGAAAACGTTAAGAGACTTGAACTTGAATTGTTTCTCTTCTTGCAACATTCCTTTTTTGGCTCAATTAAAGGTAAACTAAAAAAATATTCAGTTGTTTCAAACTTATGAGAGTGAATGTTAGGCCTGCACTCTATCAGGATATTTGTTCTTGGTGAACTATTTCAAAATAACTCTGTACTTTATTACTACAACACTCAGACAAAATTGCACTGTCCTGGTAATGAACACCTAGGAACATATTTATATGTAAATAGCAGATTCTTGTACTATTTTGTGCCAATAAACAATCAAAAAGTAATTTTGTAATTACTTAAAAACAAGAATGATTTTACTCAGAATGCATAAGTGATCTAGTATTTATTGATGTACATGCAAGTCAACACAGAACTTCTTCAAATATAAAAATAATCAGGTGCTTTACCCTATGTTTAATAATGAAAAAGCTGCCAGTAATGCCTTCCTTTGGTGGCTGGTTTAGTAAAACTTTTAGGAAGAAAGTAAATTTCGTGTTTTAGTATACATGACAATCACATTCTAGATTTTAAGAGGCAGGACAAACAGAAATCAATATCCCTCCTGAGCATGAATTTTGTCAACTTGCTAATATTATCTTGTTTGTGGCAAAGATCAAAGAATAGTTGAGGTTCCTGGTCTTGATGTCACAAAATAGATAGACAGCTTCAATTGTGAAGAGGTACAATTCCAGATATACTATGCTTAACCTAACTACATTTGATAAGCAGTCTGTAGGTAGTTGCTGAAGTCACATGCATTTTGTGGATCACATATTTCACAGGAAGAAAAGCAAACTACATTGGGCTTATATTTCCTTTAATCCACTGGTGAAGGGAAAATTAATTTTACAGTTATACTATATTTTAGTGTACATACTATAGAAATATCTCCGTCAGACTATTTTGTATTGGAAAACATCACTTAAAAATCTCAGTAAAGAGCAAATACATGCATTTGCCACATTTGCAGACAAAACTAACTTGATTAGAAAACTAGACATTAAAGAATCCATTTTCTTCTAGGGAATGGAATCTGAGCTTTTTATTTCTTGATTTGAGGAAGAGTAAGGAAAAACACAACCCCAAAATCATCAGTTACCATCTTTTATTCTGAAGTAAGGGTACTGTGGGTGCCAAGACCGAAATGTAATTGTACAAGGATGGAAGATAGTGCTGGCAGACATCCTTAGCATGGGTTATGTCCCTTCATTTATTATCTGGAATTTTTTTTCCCCACTAGCATAAAAATATCAGTAGAGATAGGTGTGTATCCAAATACTGACTCTTGAATCTCATCTGCCAAGGGACTCCTAGTTTCAGACAATCAGTACTGCAGAATCTGCTGTGGTGGCATAACCTCCCCTCCACATTATGGTACTCTGGGTCTATGAAAGGCACGAGTTCTCTGTTTATCTCTTAGCTACTCTATTTTTGACATCATGTGGTTAATTTTAGAGCAGAAAGATTATTGAGAGAAGACAGTTTAGAAGAATTGGCACGATCTCACTTAGGTGAAGGAGATACAACTCCCACCTTGTCACTCCCAAAAGTGATTCTGTCCCCCTCCATCATTAGCATATAAACTCCATCCCCTTTCCTTGTTAATATTCCCCTGTTGAAGTGACTCTAAACATGCAAACCCACTGATGCTGAACTACAGTCTGACTACTTTCTAATAAAGCCATTGGAGTATGTGATTCAGCTGAGTAAAATCTGGAGATGGAGGGGATTCTCTCGGTGAGGTCTTTGATCAAACAGTAGTGCCAATGTAACCAGAACATTTTCAGGAACTCATTATCTTCATATATTAATTTTTTTGGAAAGCACTTCAATACTCAAAGTAGGTATTTTAGGGCAGGACATGGTAGGTGTAACCTTAGAAACTGCTTACTCCGACTTCCTCAGTTTTGTACCATAAAGTCTATGATAGATCCCAATGCAAAAGAGAGACTTATCAGGCAATCTGGTTATACAGATTCAATATTTTGGTCCAGAAATCAAATGCTTTCTTTGATATCTATGCCATACAAAGCCATGGTCTAGACAACTCCAAAGATTATTCTTAAATTCTCCATTGGCACACCAAATCTCAAGCTCTTCTGAATCTACTTACACACAGAGCTTTTCAGTAAGGTAGAAAACCACAGGCACTTATATGCTATATATCATGTATATCGTATTGTTGCTCTAGTTTATAAAACCTGAATGAATTAATAATATATTTTCTCTTTCTTTAATTTAACTTTCTAAAGCTGTTTTTTCATGACTTCCTGAGGTAAGATTTGCTCTGTCATTTTCCTTTGGACTTAGCCTTATTTTTTTTTTTTTTTCATAAGAGATAGTAACAATATCAATGAGATAAAATTCCAAAGACAGCTTCTAAATTGCATTTGCCTTTGTCAGTGTCTTTTACCATCTTCCACAGATAACTTTGTCATGATCTCTAATTCCAGAAGAAATCCAAACTGTGAGGAGAATAAAGCTAAGCCTATACACCAACCTCTTCTGAGTGTATGATCTCTAGAGGTCCCTTCCAACCCCTACCACTCTGTGTATCCACCGCAGAAGTATGATGAGCAGCAATTTCTTATCAATGTATACACAGCAGCAGAAATCTCTAACACGGGTTCAGTTATGCTGGGAAGTATGCAGGTTCAGTTATGCCCTTTACTTGCTGCACTTTATTTCTTTTGGGAAACATATACAGCACAAAAACAGTATTCACTAATATAAATTAAGACACTTTGCATGCACTTTGCTGGTATAGGATCCCTTCTTGGACCATTATTTTCATGCTTTATGGAAGATAGAGAAGCTTTCAAAAATAGACAATAACACAACTACCACCTAGAGTAAAGAATAATTTATTGGGCAGGAGGGGATTCCTGTCTTAATAACAGAGTTGCTTTCTTTTCTCTTCTTGCAGCGATGATAGAGATTCAAGAGCATTTCCTGGAAAGAAGAAAGAGACAGTACCTAAAAGAACCAAAACACTATTTGAAAATCTCACGCAAGGAGTAAGACATTCCAAACCAGAAAAAAACAACACAGAAGAAAACAGGGAAGATTCTATAGTTACAGATGTTCAAACGGGTATGTGGGATTGGAACAAATGCAATTCTAAAAGAAATAAAGGTAGTGAAGATGAATATCCCAGATGAAAACAAACAAAGTAAGCTTTTTCCTAAACACTTGCAAGGTGTGCATGCACGAAGTGCCACTGGTTGTATTCAAAAATCAGATTATTCTTAAGAAAAAAAAAATTAAAAAATAGCATTTGATTCCAAATAGAACTTCTTTAACAGATGGATAGGGGAATGGCAGAATAATACAATCCCGTCTGCTGTCTGAGTCCCTGCTGAGAGCTACTTGCAAGCTGATAATACAATTCTAATGTGAGTAAAATCATGCTGTACTGGCAGTTTAGCTGCCGGCAGGTGTTTTGGTTTTTTTATGCGGGGGGGAGACAGACTGTTTTGTTTTGCTTTTACTTTATTATTATAAAGTATTGCTAAGATGTCAGCAAAAAAAATTGAATATGTTGCCTTGTATTTCACAGTCACTTGTGCTACTGTAGAAAGTCACTGAATTAAAACCATTTTCTGAAATGCAGTGAAGGAAAGCATCTTAGCAAAAGTTTGAGACCATTTATTTCCAGGACAAGCATGATACATAAAATGACTAATTAACATCAACTTCAGTAAGGTATGTATGCATTCTGTAAACAGATTATACACATAGACATTATGTAAAAAGGACTGAATCATTAAGTTTTGTTCATAGCTGCTCCTTTTCTAAACATGCAGAGTAGGTATGTCTGTTAGTTTAAAAAAAAAAAAAAAGCCACAACACCAATAGGACTGATATAAGTCAGAGTGGTTGATTTCTGACTGGTAGGAGAGGAGGCTGTATGTTGTTTTACTGGACATGGATCGGATTGATATAAATTCTATAGTCAAAAGTTGTCCAAACATAATTTATACTAATACAATGCATCTGTAAATAGGTTAATATGTGAGAAGGCAGGGGGGCAGGGTGGAGAGGGAAACTTTATTCACTTTTCATACTGATGTTAAAATAGAAACCAGAAAGATAGAACAAGACACCTTGAACCAAGTTGCATCAAGGTACAAAGTCATTTAGTGCTCATTGCCCATATATAGATTCAGTCTGATTCCATGAAATCTTGTTACTGACCAGCACACTGACAAGCCCTTTGATACTTTTGCAGCTGTATGGAAATTTTATTCCTGATAATGGAATTGACAGAACTGACCAGGTAGCTCAGACTCTGATACAATCAGCATTTTTTGACTTGCATTAAGTAGTCAGGATTTACTTCAGACTGGTGAGGAAGAATAGCAAAAGGCTTGTACTTGGCTCTCAGGCCAAATGTTCTTCTTCCCTCCCTGCTGGAGGCCTTTAGGAGCCTGACATTTTCCACAATGATTTTGCCTGCCTTTTGCATGGGGTTCCATATTTTTGGTTCTCTTTGAGATTTTCTCAACACAGTAATTCTGTATTTTGGTAATCTATATTTGGAACCATTTTCATCTACTTCTTTATTCAAGGAACAGAGAATTTGTTACCAAATCCATGGATTTTTAATGTCAGAAGAGTAAAATCTGGCATGACTTGGGCTCCTGCGGCTAGCCAGCCCACGAAATTTTCTCCAGTTATTCTCCTATTTAGCCCAAGTAAATCATACAGTTTAAGAGATATAATTCCCATTTAAATTCCAAGTGACAGGAAATAGTTGCAATACCTAATTAAACTTAACATTCTGTACCTTATTTCTACTTTGAGCTTTGGTGACTTCCCCTTCAAACCCTCTCATCTTATTAGGTCTCTGTCTGCCTGACACAAAAGTGTTTATTGAGATCAGTGTGCAACCATCATAATTCGCAACTTTTCAAATCCCCAGGATTTACTAGAGCTAAGAGTTTATATTCCACTTGGCTCACTTGGAAGAACAAGAACAATCCGCAATTTCTGTTCCAAATAGTTTTCAATGCACAGGAATGTTTTTCTATTCCTGCTCTTTCACAGAGCTGAGTAAGAATTACAATAACATTTGAAGATTTGCAACTGCTATTTCTCTGCGTTCTCCACCTCTTATGTGTCCATTTACTAAAATCTTGTCATTTCAAATACAATTGCTCTTCCACTTCCTCTTAATCAATGGATTCTGCCTTCCGTTTTGTCAACAGTAGGGGGATGGGGAGGGGGAAATCACTTTTCTGAGCAACATGGAGGATGGATTAATTTTTTAACATTAACAATATTTTGGATTATTAAAATCTTGGGTTTGTTTCTCTCCAAAGCACATCCCCCTTAGCAAGACCAGGAAAGAGAGTAAGATGAAACAAATTGGGGTTCAGATAAGAACAGGGAAATTGCTCACCAATTACTGTCACAGGCAAACCAAACACAACTTGGGGAATATTAATTCATTTATTGCAAATTCAAAATAGAGTAAGATAGTGAGAAATCAAAACAAAGACAAAAATACTTTCACCCCACCTTACCCTTCTTCCCAGGCTCAGCTTCACTCTTGACTCTTCTATCTTCTCCCCACATTCCCTAGAGTTATTAGTTATTAAACTGATTTTGAGTATGTCAGACGGTAATATAATTAAGGTTTATATAACAATTAACCTTTTGGAGGCACTTGTGCTATTCAGTCTCCACTTATGCAGCATGAATCTGTTCGGACTTGGACAATAAACGAGTAGTTTCTTGCTCTCAGTGAATAAAAGAATTACAGAAGATAATGAACACTGTGAACGGTTTGGCATACAGTGTTGAAGGAACAAAAAGCAATTGCTGTTCTTGAGAACTTTGCTAGGGAACCCACAGCTTTAAGAGTTAATACTCTACTTTCAGATCACAGGTAGACTTTTGCATTCTCTGCTGGGTTACATGATAACAGTGAGAGGGCATGCAGGTTGTCAAGGTGAAGTTTATCTGACAGCTGCCCAGAATCTCTACGCTTATACAGCTTTTATTACTTGAATAAAAACAATTAAGTGGCAATGCTGCTGGATGGTCCTGTTGGTTCTTGACTGTCAGAAGTAAGCAACTGAAATTCACAATTTTCTACAGCACAGTATTTTAATAACCATGTAGGTACCCAAAATGTGGGGCAAGGTTTTGAGTTATGCTTTGAAAAAATAAAAGAAAAATGTTAAAAGGGTGGAAACACATCAGACATGTAAGTTTGCTAATTACTTGTCCTATGTAAAAGACCCTAATCAAAATGTTTAGGATGAAATAGCTTTAATCTGTAAGGTCATCTTTTCTGTTTACTTCTCTCACATAGTTCTCTTTGTTTATCTGAAGTGTGATATTGGAAAGCATTGACATGTGCTAAAAAGCAATGTGCTACTAAAAGGTTAGCTTACATCTCTTTAGCAGCATGTATTATTTTGCAAACAAATGAGATAAATCAAAATACAGCTGAAATTTGAGATAGATTATTAATGAAATTATTTTTTAAATTTTTTAAGATTCTAAAGGAAATAATTAAAAATGGAGATTTAAATAATTTTTTCAGTAAGCAGATTTACTTCAATTTTGTGTAATAGTGAGCACATTAATTCAGAAAATCGTAGTACATACCACCAAAGCAAATCTATGACACAATATAAGCAAAAATCATTAGATTTAAAACTTAAGAACTAAAAAGTTTTATTTTCTCAGAATCATCAAAAAGTTTCTTCACTACTTCAATACAATCAGAAAAAAAAGCTTCCTTTGAAGACAATTTATTTTGTTATCTAATTAAATTGGAGTGTGTTAGAATAAAATTAACAACGCACAAAATGACCAAAAAAAAAGTTCAAACTCTGATTTTGAAATATAGGCATGTCCAATTGCAGATGCGCAATATATCTTTACAGGTAAATGCTCTGAGCAAGAAAAGCAAGTATTAGGAATGTAACAGGCTCTATTTGTAAACAAGTGTCCAAGTACCTAGATTAAATAGACAATTCAAAATAGATGCGCAGGAGGTCTTTCATTTTCAAACCACCAGTGCTACTTGGCAAAAGTTATGCTTTACCTACAAGAATATAATTCAAATAAATCCTTAATTTGTCCTTTTACTCTTAGAAAAGACTCTCATTCTCCTATATTCAGAAACACACAGCAAAAAGTAATTGCAAAGCAAATTAAGCAAAACTCAATGCAATTTTGATGTTGAAGTGCACTTTGCAGTTCCTATAATGCAAGAAATTAATAATCATTGTGGATTCTGATATTAATCTCTTATTGTTCCTTACTATAGTCACAAAATAATTGCTGTCATCTGCTAAAACTATTCCACAAAACTATTTGCAAAAATTTGCAAAAACAATTCCACAACAGGATCTAGATATTTAAGGTGGAATACTGGATCTACCCCCTGTCTCTCCTCTACAGTGTATTCCAAGCTCCTGTAATCTTTTTATCTTTTAGTCCAGAATCATTCTTATAATATAAACCCAATAAGAAGAAGCAGTGAACCCCAATGAGTTAGAGAGGCACTACTTCACTCTCAGGATAAAACTGAAGGAAATTAAGTTGGGGGGGGGGGGGGGGGGGTGTGGAGTGGGCAGGGGGTGCAGGCGGGGATGTGTAAGAGTTGAAAGAACAATTTCATTCCATAGACTACTCTATTAATCCCAGCTGGAAACAGTAAAACAGTAACTTAGTAAAATTAGTAAATCTCCCAGTGGATTGCCATAGTACAAATGTTTCTAGTTTGAGTGGCATGACCACTGTAAGGTATCATAATAAAGGCAATTTAAGAACTCCAGTTCCTGTGCTCTTCATTCTTTTTAGCGACTCCTGTTACTAATTTCTCTATGCAACTCTACCTCCACCTAGACAGTGTATTTCAAACAGAAAAACAAAAAACCCCAACCTATTGTAATTAGTAGCGATTTTTGTGTAGCCAGCTATAACTCATCTAAAAGTTACCAGGGAACTTCAGCAATGCATCACACACCATCAGTGTGTTTGCAATTGGCAGCGCTCATTGCTGAGGTGACACACCAAAGAGCAATATACGCACTAACGTGTCAGCAAATCATTTCAGTTTGATGTAAAGTCCTTGCCAGATTCACTTCTGGGTTTCTGCCAGTGTAAGCAGGAATAGCCGAGGCTGTGGAAGCCCCTCAAGAGGCTTTTCCTAAGGGAAAATGAAAAGGCAGACACATGATAATTTTTTTTTTTTAAATGAAAACTGGTCAAGTGACCTCTATCTTCATTAGACTTGGAAAAAGTGGTTGCAAGGAAGAATAAACTTATTCTACCAATTTCCTGAATGAGCTCTCAGAGGCAGGGAGAGATACCATGTAGGAAGGGCTGGGAGAGAATAAAACATTTCAATTTTATTTTGCATTTTTAAAAACACTTTAAAGTAAAAGTATTTGATTTCAACATAGAAAAAAAATTTGTCAACATTTCCAAAATAATTTGTTTTTTCATTCTACTCTATACCTATGAGAAAGTTTAAAAAATTCCAAATACCCCAAAGCAAAGATTTCTTCACTTTTCTCCCAAACATGCCCCAGTAAAATAGAAGCAATTTTAATACTCTATTTTTGTTTTATCAGGAATTATTTTTTTTTCTTTTTCCACTGCAGGAGGCTAGAAGCTTATGAGCACAAAGGATCAAATCTTGGTCTCTGGTAAAGTCCATAGAAAATTCACACTGACTTCAATAAAAATTGGATATCATCCAGAATGCTCACATTCCTCAGACTTTTGTACTATATGCACAATAAATTATGTTTGGTGTCTACCTGTTATTTTGAATTTTCCTTCTTGTCATTTTCTTTCCATTTAGAACGTTTTTTAACCCTCTGATTTTTGAGCAATGGATTTCAGATATTATGAAAGGGCTGATACCTGGGATTCTGTATCATTCTATGATGGTCCCTGCCAAGTGATAATGGATTGACATTGACAAATCCCTAAGAGCTAGTCCTGACAGTTAACGGATGCTGTGAGATCAGTCTCAGAGAACAGTTTAAGGTTAAGGGGGCAAAACCAGTGCGAATACTCCACACTTGTCTGATTTGAGTCTTCCAAACTAAATGTGTTGAGAGAGAGAGAGAGAGCCGGCAGTAGCAAAGAGAAAACTGGGAGAAAAGGCAGTACAGTGAAATCTTTACATCGAACCTGACACATCAGTCATGACAGAATTCTTCATGGACTACAGATGGTGATGATTTATAGGTGGTAAGCTTCAATTTGGGAGGCCATAAGCACATTCTTTGATCTAGACTTTTCACAGATTTGTTTCCTATGTACTCAGTAAGTAATAAGTGATTTGTTATTGATTTGTCCACAGGCAGAAGAAAAGTGTATTGGTGCTGTAACCCCAGTGTGACTGGGAACTTCATGGACATTGCTACAGAAGGGAAATGCACGCAGACAGAAAAATTTACAGGTACTTTTAACAGGCCAAGTTTCTAGTTCCCAGAAATACTCCGGCAAAGCTTTAATATTATCAATCATCTCTACACAATTGCATTTACTTTAAATCATAGTATATGATCACAGCTAACATATAAGATGAAAGAAAAACCCTTAACAATCATGAATCCCATGCACAGATTCCCAACATCAAGAAAGTAAGCATTTTCTTAAAGAGCTTAAAATGTTGCCAAGAATAAGTATATAATGTAAAAGCAAATGCTGTTCCAGCTAGATAACAAATTATTGTTTAATTCCATAGTTAGTGCAAAACAGTACAAAGCTATCCCCTGTGTTTTGCACCATAAAGCTGGGTGACCAATTTGTCAGGAAGGGCAATATTCTCTTTAGAAAATTTTGCTGTGATTTCTGTTCCTGAATTACAATCCTGGGCTTGAATAATATATGGTAAATATCTAGTGCAAAAAATTGTCTTCAGTGTTTCAAGAATGTCATCCAGCATTCAAAGTTTATTTACTCACATGACAAGCCATATATGAGTTGTATCTGTCTTACTATGTCCTTACCACATTTACTTATAGCCATATTATTTTAATCACAAAATACATTAATTCATTTATTGGGTAAATTTCAGGCATTTTCTTTTTAATTTCTGTGAGCATTTTAAGGAATAAATTTTTACTAATAGACTGCTCATGGACAGATAGAAATAAATGGGAAGCATGTAAAAATTGATAATACATTGCAACAATTCTTATTTGTCTAGGTTTAGTAAGGGCTGACTATAATTGTCAAAGCTTGGACCCAACATAACTGGTAGTAAAACACCAATTACCATTCAGTAGGGATAAGATTTGTCCCAGTATGCAAGCACAATTCATAAGAATTCCTACCTTTGAATCATAAAACAAAGGAAAAGGTTTAAATCTCTTTTTTAATTTATTATTGCTTTGGCATGTTTGGTGGTTTATTTAGACTTACTTTGTTTCCTGTATCTTCAGGTTACTTTACAAAACCGAAGTCAACCACACTCTGTTTTAAGCTCAATTTACTAAAAATTTCCCTGCTCAAGGACAGCTTTCCTTAAAACAAATAGCTGGGCTATAACAAGCCTGTTCTTTTACTAATCCTTCATATAATGGTTTGAAACAACAGCAGCAGTATGTCATACTTAATAAAATTTTTGATACCCCAATACTAGGCCTACGCTGAAGAACAGTAGCTTTAATCAGCTAAGAAACATAAAAGGGTGAGTTTGAGACATTTCCTAATAATCAGTTGTTTTCTCCTTCAGAAAAATTGAGAAAAATACAATAGAAGTACAGTAAACAACTTTATTGTATTTTCTGTTGACTACAGAAACATGGGCAAGTTAAGCCAAGCCACTTGTAAGGACTGGCACAACCCTCATGTTCTGATTGATGCGATAAAGGAGTCAATCTGCTTCAGGGAGCAAAAGCATAATAAGCATGAGACAGTATTTTTGTTTCTGATCTGCAATCATCCATATAAGTGGTTAAGTAATATGACACTGAAGTGTGTGCCTGCACTACCAATGAAATTACAGACTAATTTTCATATACAAATTAAAAAAAAAGAAATCAGTGTGAGGGTTTTTACTCCTAGGGACTGCATAACTGAGCTGGTCACAGTAATATGATGGATGTATCACATATTACATATGCGATATGTGATACGATATATGATATATCGCACGCATAATGACATTAAATACTGAAAGTCAAATTCTTGGGGTGGATAAAGTAAACTTTTTCTAGCCTCTTTTTGAAGCTATGGAATTTTATATTAACTATGATCAGAGCCATAGTTTATAAAGACTATACAGCAAGTCAAGGTGAATGGCAAATCAAAGAATCATTTACACGGGCTTCACTGTTTGCTAAACTATGTTATTTTATTATGTTAAAACTAAAATCTTGGGCCTCATGAAACGAAGAAGTTTTGAAGAAAAAGTGGTGAAAATCTGAGACAAATTGAGACAGCCATTTCATGAGTACATGGGGAAAAATAGTGAAACCATTTTTAACATATCTTAACTCTTAAAATTATTTTCTGGCCAAACTGTGCATTACGAGGAGACACTATGATGGGGGTTTTTTGCCTAAAAAGGCATCACTAAGGAGCAGACCTAGATAAGACAGTTAATTATGATCACAGATATATATTACCTCAAAGTGTCTAAATAAAATGTAGCCTTTAAACTATTATCCAAGCAAATCCAATTATTTTAACGGGTCCTTTTTACTCTGTATTGATATTCTGTAGAGAAAAAACATACATAAGCACAATTTCTTAAAACACATCCAATACCAACAAACATAATTTCTGAATGTAAAGAACATCCTGAAAACTAGTAATAAACACTCTTTCTCCACCACTTTAACTTTCTTAAGAACACAGCCCTAAACATGTTTGCCATAAAACACTGAATATGAGTGAAAATGCTCCCAGTTTTTAAGTGAGGATAAGTGGTCACAGATATATAAGAAAATGCACAGTTAAAATGAAAATGCATGGAAAATAATTTTCTCAAGAGTACTTTAATAATTTAGGAAATCATAATCACAGTGTGAATTTACATATGGCACTATAGAAAGAATCAAAAATGCTGACTATTATTTAGCAAAACAAGAATGGACATTCATGAAACAATTTAAAAATGCATGTTTACATTTAGCATTTTACTTTGTTATTTTCCTTAAAAGAAAATCTATATAAATTTATATTGTTTGTTCTTTGCTTTTCTCTGATAGTTAGAAAACAGCTGTTCTACTGCATTGGACTTTGACTGGCTAGATTGCAAAGCTCGATAATCTGTCTCAGCTCAGGGTTAAGTGATGGAATTCATTGAAATGCCCCAGAAGTAATCATCCACAAAGAGTACATTATTTCTCTTTTATGAATTTTCAAACCTAATACTGATGGGTGGCATGCAATTAAACCTGATCAATATGTAATTTAGGTGGGCTGACATGTTTTCAAATTCTCAGAATATAGATTCTTTCAATATTGCAAGAGCTTAGTGAAATACTCAGCCCTTATGAAACAGCCAAAGCAGTTTAGTACAGTAAAACAACAAAAATATGTCCATTTCAGAGACAAATGGGGGAGAAATTAAACTTACAGACACTAACTTTTCAAATAATTAATTGTCTTAATAATAAATTGAGTCCTTTCTTAACAGAATAAAAATAACTATTTTGTTAGAAATCAACATGCAGACACAGAGCCACACATACTGCATTATATAAACTTGTGGGGGTTTTTTAACAGGATGTTTACACACAGCTCTGAGAGAACTGAGCTATGATAACAGTCAGTTACATATCACAAATATTTCTCCTGAAAGACTGTATTAGCAAAAAATTAAAGAAAAGTTTTAGAAATGTGGGCTGTCATAATGATCCTTTGTGTTAAGCTAATAAACAAGAAGTAGTACATTGCTTTGTGACCCTAAAAGTCATGAATGACAGTCTCTAATATTGCTAATCACTTTGTTGTCAATTACACAACAAAAATAATATTTGAGTTTTAACAATCTTATATGGACCAGTATTAAAATTTATGCCCAAGGTTCTTGCCTGCTTCCTCTTCTGTTTGCACAGACAGCCCAAGCCCACATCACTGCCCCCAAAAAAATATAATCACACATGCTATAAGAAATCTGTATTTGACAGAGCAAAGAATTTTTTATCTTTAGATATTTACATTACTGATACCATAAAAGTTTATTTATAATTTTGAAACTGGTTTCACGTAAGAAGGAAAGACTGTGATGCTTTACTATCACATAAAAACCAGATATAAACAACATCAGCTGCTTCTCTTTATCTTTTTAAAACTCTCTTGGGATTATTTTACATCATTACATAACTTACTTATGTAAATATTGAAGATGTATGAATATTCCATAACTATGAAGCACAAAAGTGAGCATCACCAAGGATAAATTTTCAGATTGTTGGACTCTGCCAAAACTTGTTTTCTGTTTTAAGAGATTTTGAAATCATCCTTTTCTGCATTTATCCCATATGACAGTACATGACTCAGTCTTGTGAAGTTTCAGTCAGAGACGGCCATGAATATTGTGAGAATTTTGAAATCTTTTTCTCATGAAGTGGGAATAACTGGGAAAAGTTCCTGATTTTCTCACAGCTGTATGGATGTGAATCTGCTAACATCAGTAGGTCTGTTAACCTCAGCTATTCTGGATTTTTGGAATGTATTTGTATGTAGATCTAACGGGTGCACGCAGACCTCTGCCCCCCATGCATGCTCCAGAGACCATACCATTCACCCACACCGTCCAGGTTAATCCTGCAGAAAGTGACTGTGCTAAAAGTAAGGAAAGAAATCTGTACTCTGTCCCCGAGTCCAGGTATACACAATGATGAGAAACGCCGCCTTTCCTAGCAAAGTGAAAGCAACATTGAGACAGCTGGAGAGTGTAATCCGAGTGCCTATGCAATAAAAACTCAATGGTAGGAAATGTGTGAACACAGAGGTGCTGGGCTATACTTGTAGCCACAAATGGGAAAAAAAAATGGATAAAGCACTTGCTCTGGACTCCAACTGGCACCTTTCTCCACTGCCTCAGGTGCATTTTCTTAATGACCTGCCCAGCCTGTGCACTAAGTAGACCTCTCAAGGTTTTAAATTGGTAAAGAACAGTTGTCCCTCACAAAAAGCAAATAAAAGTCATGCTTATTTTAGGTCAGCTGAACAGAAGCAGGTTTTTCTACAGAAAAGGAGTCTGTGTCGGTAACTGGTGATGAAGACATTCAGATCAAAAAACAAGAGCAGCCTACTACCAAAAAAAAAAAAAAAAATCCCAACCATTCTACTGCAAAATTTGGTTAACTGCTGAATAGAGAATACTTGTATCACCAACTTCAGTAACGTTTCCTGTATTCTGTTCAGGACTGGATTTCAGTGACTGTCACAAAATCAAGGAAACAAAGTTCACTGACAATAATATAAATACTTTGTGAAAATGTAGTAGATTACTTTAAAACTACATTTCTAGGTGCCAATGGGCAACTAAGAAAAGGTAGCAGTTACAGCATAAATTGAAAATAGAAATATATTCATTTCCAGTAGGGAAAAACACTCTGGAATCAAGCAGCTTTATAAAAAATGCATTAAGGGTTTTCAATATCATGCTAAAAGCTGTAGGCTTAAATAGAAAACATTCATTAAAAAGCAATAGGTTACCATCCCAGCCACAGAAAAGTATTTCATTTGTAAATTAATAAGCCTGTATAACAGTTACAGCTAATAGAATTTATACATTAGCTCTATCAAATATTTACTGTTAAACTCTAGAAGGTCTTCTGCAAGGATTTATTTCTCCTTTTAACACATATGAATATGGTATCATCGCACCACACAACAGGGGCTTTAGCCTGAGCCCCACAGAGGCACCGCGCACTTCCAGCTTCCTTCAAAATCCATGGGAGTTGTCTGATGGCAGGTGTTACATGGAGCCCGGACCACCCTTGCCTTCAATAAAATGCTAAGCAAGTAACTTCGATGTGTCATTTTGAAATGCCTGAAGTGATATGAAGGGAAAGACTTTCACTGAGCTATTTTCTGGTCACTGGGACAGAAATGACAAAGGATTCTGTCCATTAGTTTTTTCAATACAGTGTTCAATAGGAGGAGGAAATTGATGGTGTAACAGAGGCATCACATTGAGGAAACTTATGATGCGGACAACAGCACTGCCAATAAAAGGGCTTTTGATTTTCTGTGTGTCAAACTGTTTTAATATTAGGGCATTTCTAGGTCAATGAAGGGTTAATGTAGCACCATAAATCATATCCAAACAAGAGCCTTAACTGCCTATGTCAAAGTAGTATTCTACTAAGGTCAAAAAAGCATTAAGAGAAGAAAAGGAAAAACACACACACAAAAGTAGGTTGCAAAAGCAATGCAGAGCCACATCTATTCCGCTGCCCCAAAACTGACATTGACATGGCATTCTAAAGGGAGTGAATAATAAGTGAATTAGAAATTCATTATTTCTCTGCTATGTAAATGGCAATTAAAAGACATGCCATGCTGTAGGCTCTGTCCTAAAACTCTTCTCTATTTGTTTGGATTGAAATTCAAAGTAAATGAATTTACAGTAAATGTAATTCATATGTAATTCATAGTAAATGAATTTACTGGCATTTACTGGTATGTAAATGCTGGCATGTGTTTATTGAAACCTAGAGATCCAGAGACAAGATGCAGAGAGATGTTCTTAAATTTATGTTTACAAATTCACCTTTAAAATAGAATTTCAGGGAAAAAATTTTATGTAGCTAATTTCTTGGTATGAATAAATAATGGTTGAACAAAGTAACACATTATACCTTCAAAAGAGCACAGTAGCAAAACTCAATAATTTACATTGATTATAATCCTACATATCAAAGTGTTACTCTAACAAAGCAACACAGTGGCTGCTATTTATAAGTGCCTCCTGTCTTGCTAGGTGCTAGAAAGAACTGTTTTCCTTTCATGGTGTCAAACCGTTAGGTTTTTATCTCATTAAAAACATCCTTTCATCTCCATTACATGTAAGTGCAATTAATAAAATGACAAATTCAATAGAGAATGGAGGGGTTGCAGTAAAGGAATGCATTCATTGTTTTGTTCGTGCTTTTAGTTTGGAATGGTTACATCTATCATATAAGGTACAGAGAAAAGGCTTTTCGAGTGAAAGAATCCTTTAGGGACTTTGTCAAACAGGAGAAGATCGCAGTCCAGTACTGTTTAACTACTGAATTAGTAAGATCTACTTAAAATAAAAATTCCAGTCCAGCTTTGGGAGTTACTGTACCTTGTAGTCAGTCTAAGAAAAGAATGATTCAGAACTGGCAAACTTCGACAGATTTGTCATTTAAAATCTGCAAATTCCTGCAATATTCTGTGCTAGCATGTGAAACAAATGGGCTTCTGGGAGGGAAAGCTGCATTGACAAACTCAGCAAAGAGCAATTTTCTGTCATTTAATGAAGGATAGAGGGAGGCCTTGATAAAGTACCCACTCATTACAGGTTTGTTTTTGTATGTGTGTCTCTATGTGAGACACAATGTGAGTGCTGATGAAAGGGTAATCTCACTAGGTCAGTCTTCTCAGACAAGTCAGACTTGTTGAAAGTACTCTTTATTTTCTTGTAATTCAGTTAGACACACCTTCACATACATAATATCTGCATGCTGGCTATTCCTTTTTTTGCTAAATGATGTACAATGTTTATCCCTGCTCATACGTTTTCTCTTTTTTTCTGAAATGCACCAGTGAATTGACCAAGTGTTCTCTCCCTCCTTAGCATATATGATATATTACAAAAATGAGTAAAAATGTTATAGTTATATACATGTTGTGCATAAGGAAGTCAGACACTTGCTTGTTATGCTCAGTTTTCAGAACCAGGCAAGTCTGTGCTGCGTATCATCCTAGATAACCTCTGAAAATAAGATGACAATTACCTGTTTTTGTTCTCTGCCTAATACTGAAAGCAGAACAGATTGTTTACTACTGTCATGAATTCACTTTTGTTGTTTAGTATGTCTGTAGGAGGGCTGTGGTTTAACTTGGAAGAAATTAGGAAAGCATGAATTAAGAAATCCTCATATATTGTGAGTAGGTACACATCATTGCTTAATTACCTGTAGTCCCCAAAGACTTACTATAGCTTCAAGACAGTGAAACAATGTTCATAAAGCTGAGTACATGAAACCATTGCACAGTGAGGGATTTGGCAATCAATAGGCTACAACTAAAATATGTCACCAAATTCCATGTATTGCTGGCTTGTTTCTTGAATGAAATGAGGTTTTTAATTTTTACCTTTATTTATAATAAAGGACTGCATTTATAACAAGTGAGATGCTTCCCACTTAAAACGTATCTCCTACAATCCCATTTTTATTCCTGTGGGTGAAAAATATTTCTTACATTTCAGGTAAAACGTAATTAATTATTTGTACTGACAAAAGACAGCATAAGTATGACTGGAACTATGGCATATATATATATCTACCTCAGATTTTAACACATTTGGTGAGCACCCCAAGGAACAAGTCTAAAGTTCCCTGAACTTTAGATTCTCCTGATTCTGCTAAAGTCAAGGAGGCAGATCCACAGCAAGTTGGATTTTCTCATGGAGTTCTGTGAAAATTTGTATCAGCTGGAATTTCAGCTGTTTTGTCTTAGATATAAGAAAACCAAAGATTACATTAATTTCACTGCTGACTGGATTTTCCTTACCTGTTTTACATCACGCAACACTTACAGTGTATACTTCCCCACTGTTCTAATGACCTTTTTCTTCTCTACTGATAGTGGATAGCTTTAGATTGGATATCAGGAAAAAGTGCTTCAGTGAGAGGGTGGTGAGGCACTGGGACAGGCTGCCCAGAGAAGCTGTGGGTGCCCCATCCATGGAAGTGTCCAAGGCCAGGCTGGATGAGGCTTGGAGCAACCTGGTCTAGCGGAGGGTGTCCCTGCCCATGGCAGGGAGGTTGGAACTAGGTGATTCTTAAGGTCCTTTCCAACCTAAACCATTCTGTGATTCTATGATTCTATGATTTTAAGTAAGCATCTGAGCATTTTTATTTAATACTTGGGTTGGTACTGTAAAAGTGAGATGTGGACAGTATTTCTTTCCCTACATATGGAAATTGTTTACTAAATAATAGTTTATTTGATGCCTTAAAACATAGAACATAAAAATGTGTTAAGAGGATACAATTCTTCGTGTATACTGGGTAAAATGATGTTAACATTTCATACTGGTGCTTTAAAGCTGTATAATATTTTATTATATGAGCAACATTTTTAGAAATATTTCAATATCTTAGTAAATTATTTCAAAAACAAGTTACAAGTATATGTCTCTGAATAGATCTGGTAAGTTTTTCTGCTGGTGTTGGCTGGTATAGAGTGAATTCACTAGCTAGTAGGGAGCTATGTTTTGGATTTGTGCTGAAAACACTGTTGATAACACCAGGATGTTTTCATCATTACTGAGCAGTGCTTATACACAGTCAAGGCCTTTTCTGCTTCTCACCGCACCCCACCAGGAGAGGAGATAGAGGTGCACAAGAATTTGGGAATGGACACAGACAGGACAGCTGACCCCAGCTGACCAAAGGGATATTCCATACCATATGATGTCATTCTCAGCACATAAAGCTGGTGGATAAAAAAGGAAGTTGGGGAACGTTCAGAATGATGGCATTTGCCTTCCCAAGTAATCATTATGCATGATAGAGCCCTGCTATTCTGGAGGTGGCTGAACACCTGCCTGCCACTGAGAAGTAGTGAATGAATTCCTTGGTTTTCTTTGCTTGCATGCGTTGATTTTGCTTTACCTATTAAACGGTCTTTATCTCAACTCACAAGTTTTAGTCTTGCAATTCTCTCCCACAAGCAGCTGTATTATACTTAGGTCCCATCTGGGGCTAAACTATGACAGCCTTATAAAGAGAAATTATCTTAGATACCTAGTTTAAACAGTGTGTAAAATTTTGTTGGAAGTCCTTAACATGTAGGCCTTACAGTCTTTCCATCCAGGAGTCAAAACCATGATGTTCCAATACTTCTGAGAAGAGAAAAATTAGTGTTTAGTAACCACAGCAGCCCACAGGTTTGACACTGAAGCATTGCAGTAAATACACTATTCCAGCTGCTATCAGTTCCCAAAATTGACAGCGAGTGATACACTACACATTCTGGGCCTGACTCAGCATTTGCCTCTAATGCAGTCATAAAACTGCTTTTGCTGGCCAGGTACATCAAACTTAGAACAGTTTTGTACTGATGAAAGACATATTTGATCTTTACAGAACTCTGGTCCTTGCCTCAAATTTTTGTGCTGAGAGGACTCTTTAATCTACTGCACCTGTGCTGCACTTTAACACAAATTAATTCTAGATCTTCTTAACAAACATGTGCTTTTATCCTGAAAATAAGATAACACGTTCCCACTGGTGATTTAGCTTGTAGACAAATACAAGATTTCGCAGTATAGCTATTGAGACTGCAAAAGAAATAGAAGTAAAAAAAAACAAAACAAACCAAAGGAAAAAAAAAAAAAACCAAAATAAACCAAACCAAACACTCACAAAACCTCCACAACAAAACAAACAGAACAAACAAAAAAACAACACCAAAAAAACCCCGCCCAACATCTCAGATCTCTAGTCTCACAGACTGTAGTCTCATCAAGTCTACCTAGATAAAATTCACCTCTACATGAATAGAATCAATTTTAACACACAACCTCATACGAATACTTGCACAGCATTGTAGCTTCATTTGGTAGCCAGAATGCACTCTAGGAAAACGTTAGTGTTGTACATCCTCATTGAAGACAGCACGGAGATTCATTACCCCACTGAAGCTTCCTGAATGAGACAAGAGGCACTTGAAAAAAAAAGCAATGTCGACTTAAAATGCACAAAAGTGAAAATAAGCTCCTAAAGTTACCATAGGCTTCCTGAGTGTTTAAATAGCTCTTTTGCGGAAGCACTTTGCTGTGTCTCTTTAGAAAACATTTTTTTGCTAAGTTATTCCTCCATTTGCTGGTTTGGAATGAAAGTATAGAATAAAAAAAAAAAAAAAAGAATTAAGGACATAATTCAGTCAAGTATTCTGAAAACCCATGAAATATACTTAATGACAGAAAATATGCAGCAGATTCCCAAACTTTTAATAATCTTCCAAGGAATCCTTTATTTCTGAATTATAACAATGACTGTTTAATCAGGACCTAAGTAGTGCATACAATAAAAGCATGTGTTTGTGTGTTGTGTCCTTTTAATGAAAGAACCTTTAATAAATTTCTAAAAGATTATGCAGCTGTTGGCAGAGGTTGTTTTTAAGAGGTAGGCTTCTAACAAAATTAAAAAGAATTCCCACCTATCTGTTCTGACAAGCCACATGATTCACTTTTCATTTGATGAGGGTTTTTTGTGTTTATATTTTGTTGTTGTTGTTGCTGATTACTGTCTAAACTGCATCCCTCTATAGGATATCCATGCTGGTGTACACAGCTGCACAGCAGATTACCGTGTTAGCTGATGGATCCCCTGTCCCAGCGGCAGCATGCTCAGTTCAGGATCACATGGACTGTAAGCCTTCGCATTATTTCCGTCACTACCAATCTGAGTAGATCTGGTCAAAGACCGATGTAGCTTTAGTTAAATTTTTCTTCATTGGCCATTGTTAAGTGGATCATGGCAGCCACTGGGAAGTGAAAAATAGCAAGACGTTTGGTCAAAGTCCCATTCTTCCAGAAACACTAAACAGTTTTGCTGGCTTTACATCAACCCTATACAAGATAGGAAAAATCATTAGTTTCCTGGCTAAACTTGTACAACTGCATCTTTTCACAACTACATATGGCATCAAACCAGTAAAACAATCCAGGGGATTTTTTTCTAGATTAATGAGCAAGGTCTCCTCTTACTTACACTAGTAACCTCTAAACGGCTTTGCAATGGTGTATGTATCTTGAGAACAATTCTGACGTTACACCTTTGATTTTGTAAGTAAAATTTCCAAAATGTCTCAGAAAGACAACTAATATTTGGATAATATCCACATAATTTTTCTTTTGAAGATTGTCCCAAAACAACAATTTCTTTTTCTTCTAAAACTTCCAAAAGCTCTTTCTCATTTGAACGCGGAAATAAGATTTGCAGAAATGAAAATAAGTTACTATTTCTGTGCTTGCATAAATACCGGTCTGATCAGAATACAGTATATTATTGGATTTTTAATTTTCTTTTGAAAAGACAAATCTGTGTTAAGCAGCCTTTAGCAAGCTGTCACAGATGAGACCAATAAGCACATCCTGACTTAACACACATCAGGGGTTGCCAAGGATACACTGTCAGGGGACTAGGGTCAGGAGTCAAACTGACCAATATTGAGTAAATTACATTGGTTCAAATGATTCCCCCTGAGCTAGTAATGATATGGCATGCACATAGTTTTGCTCTGCAGACCGATAAATACTGCATTTGAAGGCTAAACAAGGAACAAAGCATGGAAAAATGATTCTCTATAGACTGCCATAAACATTAATTCACATTATCTTGAGATTAAAAAAATACTGCCATTGAAATTATCTCTAATCTTTTCCCAAAGAAATGTAACCTAAGGCTTTTCACTTTAAAAAGGAAAACAAGCAATAAGCTAAAACAACTGGAAAGGGCAGCATGGGCAAAAGGAACAAAATCACTTATGTGATTTTTTTATGCACCATCTTCAGTTCTCTATTGATATGAAAGGTATTATGAAATCATTAATAAATAGAACTGTTCATGACATCTTGCAATAGACAGCACGAGCTTCTCATTCCTCCTCCCTCCCCCCCCCCCCCCCCCCCCCCCCCCGCTTAAGAATATTAATATTTTTTTCAGTTGTGAGTCTTTTAAAAGAAATAGTAGAAGCTTGGTCCCAGATTTAAAATTATGATGACTTTGTGGATGCTTTTGCTTGAAGGTGTTGTCTAATCCCAAATTCTACTAAAACAATTTATGACAAATTCACTGTGTAGCAAATTAACTACACTGGCCTTGTGTTAACGTTTGAACTGACTTTAGGAAAGGTCAATTGGCAACAGAAAGCACAAGTATAAGGATGAATCTGATGCTGACCAACCAACGTATCACACAATAGCCTTTCCTAATTTTTTTGAGGCCCAGTGAGAGACATTTGTAAGATCAGCAAAGCTCAAATTTACGTTTAGAACAGAAGTTTGCAAATATCACATACTTCATAAATTGGATTCTTATTTATTTGCTCCTTGCTTCTTGTGTATTGCTTTGCTTATAAATTCTTTTAAGAGTGTCAAATAAGTATGAAGTATTTGACTTCTCCTTTCTTTTAATTTCTCTAGTCCATATTATCCTTTCACAATCCTCATTTCCATCCTTTTATACAGTTCAGTTCTTTTTTCTATTATAAGCTGAATACATTTTTTCAAGGCCACATTCACTGTATTTTCTTCTTCAAGCTATTTCTTTCTTTCTCCTTAATGCTTTTTCCCCTCCCTGATCCTTGCAACCAGAAGCAGACAGCAAATCTTCTTTCCACTTTCCGTATCTGCATCTCCAAACTAACAGATTTAGTATCTTTCAAAACAAGGTACTTTATGGTCTGTCAACAATGCATTAAAAATTGCTCATCTCCTGTATGATGATTTTTGTCACCAGTGGTTATATAATATTTTCATATACATTCACATACCATTTTTTACCAAACACTCAGTATCATGTTGTGAACAGATTTCTCCATTAACCTCCTGTCAGAAAATAACATAACCTCTTTTTCTCACAAATGCAAACGGTTTCAGATCCTGTCTCTCTTTTTCTGTCACTGCTTGGGCGCTGTGCTTCGAAGATAAACTTTACTGAAGAAATATACGGAAGTGGCTGCTGCTCACAAGATTTACACTGCTCATACTCATTGTTGTGTAACAGTAATCACAAGCACTCTGAGTGAAGCGTACTGAACAGCCAATGAACTACCCATCCCTTTCTAATCCAATTCATACCTCTGGTATATTAAACAAAGGCGGGAAAATGTGAAAATTTTGTCATGGACAATATGAGTCCTGGTGCGTTCACTTCCCTCATGCTGGTATGTGGTTTTTTGGCCTCAGTGAAACCTACCAACCAACAGGTCTCTCCAAAAACCTGGGGAGGACAGAAAGAGTAGCAAGGGACAACTGTGGGGTGTGAGCAAGCTTATACATACACCAGACAAGACGAGACAGATCCCTGTGGTCAAAGAGCGGTGCTGAAGTGCCTACAGAGAGAAGCACTTAGAAATTGCCCAGGAGCTCTTTTTGGAGTAGCTTTGCAGTCACCAGCAGAGCACAGGAGGTAGTTTATGAAGCAGAGCAGCGGGGTGCTGTCTCTCTGCTGAGCGGAGGCTGCTGACTCCCAAACCTGAGATGTGAACCAGTTTCTGTAGCAGCAAAAAGCTATGGGTACTGGTTTTTGGCAGAGGTGAAAGCCCATGACATCGGTTCGTTTGCTTTGCTGGGCAGATTTCCAGAGTACACTTAAATGTATTCTTCCAAGCACAGCCAAAAAGAATTTAGCCCCTAGGAAAACTATTCTCCTTAGATTTTGAGCAAGAGGGATTTTTCTATACTCAATAAGATTACATTAGAAGTGGATATAATATATACAAAATTATCAAGTAGTATCAGTGTAGAAGAACTGCAGGCAGAACTTGAGATTGCAGACATAAATGACCATAAAGCTAAAAAGTGCCAGATGCATTTTCAAAAATTTTTTCATATTAATTTCATCTTGAGCTGTGTATGCATCAGATTTTCTTTTTCCTGCTGTAGTCATCATCAGGACTAAACACAGGACTTACTTACACATGCATCAGAAATCTCTACTACACAGCTCAGCAAAAGGAATACTTAGAGCTCTCCCTCTGACTTAGAATGGATTTTAAAGGAATGTATAATGGTTACTTTAGCATTGACAAATGCTATGAAGAAGGTAACATATAGGAGGTGAAAATTATGACAATGAACGAAAGTAAGGAATAGGTAGATCTCAGTCTATGGAAGAGTAGGGTTGTGTGGTTGGCTTTTGGGACTGAATATGTAAACATGGTAATGCATATCTTTAAGTTAGGAAGTTTGATTTCTGTCGCCAGCCCTTATTGGTTAAGCTGGTGCTTCTGTTGCAGTGCATTGCAAAGCTTGTTCCAAAATAAAAGCATAAATGTAAATAACCAGTACGCATTCAGTGGTGGGAAATTTGATGACACGACTGAGCAAACTAGTTTCTGTCTTCTGAAATACCTGTGCATTACATTCTATAGGTAGTGAGATTAGTGAGAAATAAATATTACTCCAAATTCTGCATAACATAATTCTGTGTATCAGGAGAGCTATACCACAGAACTACATGCAAAAATTATCTATATTTCCTTCTCTGCTAGAGAAATTATGCAAGTGAGAAAGTATGTTGCATAGATAAGGGCACCTTATATTGCTTCATGAACTGGTCCCTGACTGATTATTTTAAGTACACTTGTTTTAGTCACATAAGCTCCACTTCCTACACTGATTACATTGTAATTTCACTGTTGATATCAATAGAGATGGTGACTTATGAGTGCGGTACTAAACTTATTCCACAGGAAATAATGACTGAGATTATTAATAAATCACAGCTCCATTTATACAAAAAGGCTAAGTCTTTATAAAGCGTGCTACTTAAACTACAATTAGTTTATTCATGCTCTGACAGCAGGATATATTGTTCTAAGAAGTGCAGTAAGATCTTCACTAAAGATTTAAACCGTTGCAAACAACACCCTTTACACTTACAAGTTTGCACCACTGTTCATCTTCCTGGATAATGATGCTAAGGTCTCATTTCTCCAAAAAAGAGAGATGTAAAAGAAAGAAGATTGAAGAAAGCGTTGCAGAGTTACTCTATTCAAATGTCTTGAATTTGATGAGAGCATTGTTTTCCTAAAGGCACTATCTAAAAGTTAATTCAGTTAATTAGAAGGACTAAGGTGAAAAAATAGCTGCTGCTCACAGAAAAAAAAAAACAAACAAACTGTATGGAAAATGATAGAGTACATTCATAGGCTGTCTATGCAAATATCAATTTCATATCACCTTCCACTTTTAAAAAAATTCTGCTTATTTACTGTGCAAGAAACTGTACATCAAATCAGCTTGGCTTGTTCAATGCCCACGTGACATACTTGGACAGCAAGGCTAACTAGAGTAACTAGGCATTGCCTCCTTTACTAAGTGAGTACAAAGCAAATGTGATCAAATCAAAATGAAAACCATTTATGAGTTTACCTAAGCCTGTAGAGACTGTGCAAAGGACAAGCAATTTCTACTGTTGTCTTTTAAGCTTATCCTTTTGTGAGAATATCAAAAACCAACTTCCATATTCCCATTTTGCCCAATTAAAAACAAAATTCAACCAAATAGTTTATAATGGTTTTTTTTATATTGTTCTTCTTGGAATTTTATAAAACGTATGAAAGACAGTATTTCACAAATTTGATCCTTTCAGTGGATGAAGGCAATATTAGCTAAGAAAGGATAGTATTTTCAAACTAGTGGAGCCATCCTTTTTTAATTCTCCCTTCCCCAAAAATAGTCATTCACTGTAACAGAGACTTACAAGTCTCCTACCATATTACCAAAACCAGTAGAATCTTCTAAAATCTCCCAATTAAAAGCCTTATTAACTTATGTAATAACTTGCACGGTGAATTCACAATGCTGTAGTTAAAGGTCAACATACATTTAGCATTAATGTTTAAAAAACATTCTATAAGAAACACCACTGTCCATGATGTAGTTACAGCTAGCTTGGGTGTTGAACTCAAAGTAGAGATTTAAAATAATTTTTATGTAAGATATTTCTATCTGAAGTGATGTTCACTGAAATTTTAGAACAAATTATCTCACATTTTACATGTAAATTTATGAGTTTAACTTTAAATTAATTAAAGATAGATTTTTTAAGACATATACAGCTGTCACATTTTCTTCAGAGGACCAGAATCACTAACCAATACAGACTTTTCAAAATTCATTGATACCAAGGAATTTCAAATTACTGACCATTTTAGCCACTACTTTTCTAAGAAAATTTCACCTTTTGGGACACTGGCAAGATGAAATGTAAATGGGGGTGCAGGACTTCACAGGGTAAAAAAGAAATCCATATAGAAAAGAGGTAGTAAAGGAAAATAGAGCAGCTGTGGATACATGAAGGGCAGACTGAATAAAGAAACCTGGATTCATGTTTCTCATTTGTCCCTGCTTTTTAGCATTGCTCTAGCAATGCAGGGGAAGTAAAGGCAGTTTAGCTGCCTGATATGCTTTGGTAATAATAATAATAATAATAATGATAAGGATAAGGATAAGGGTAAGGATAAGGACAAGGATGAGGATAAGGATAAGGATAAGGATAATCCAGATAGGAACAGGGCAGACAGAAACTCCGTGGTTACTGAGGCAACCATGTTGACTGTTTTGGCTGTTCAAAATAACATTACTATAGATAAATTGACTTGATGAAGAAAAGGAGATTAATATTCCCTCTTAATATTCCCTCAGTCTATGGGCTGAATGGGACATTCACCTGGGCTTGTTGAGAACAGAAGGAACAAGAGAGACCATATTGCTGTCTATTATTCTCAAATATCAGAGTCCAGAGAAGGTGGAGCCAGACTCTTCTCAGAGGTGTGTGATGACAGGACAACAGACACAGGCAGAAGACTGAGCATGGGCAGTTTTTCTCACCACAAAGGTGAGTGACACTAGCACAGGTACCCAGAGGAAATTTGTCAACTGTCCTCAGAAGTGCTCAGAACTGGACTGGTCATGGCCCAGAGCACCCTGCTGTGACTGGACCTGCTCTGAGTAAGAGACAGGACTGGGTGACCTTTGAAGGTCCCATCCAAGCTAAATTTTTCTGTGACTGTATATTCAATTGAAGGCATAATGAATTTATTTCCACATGTTGTTTCATAATTTGGGGGGGGGAGGGTGTCAAAGCCAATGAACAGCCATTTTATATAAATCTCTTTAAAATTAAGAGAAGGTGATCTAAAAGTTGTGACATCTTAAAAAAAAAAAGAAAAACAAAAATAACGTAAAAAAATGTTGGGTTCTTTCTTATTTATGAAGAGAAGAAAAATTGAAAAAAAATTTCTGTTTAAAAAATACCCATAAAAAAACTGAGGACAGGTTCATCTACTCTAATAAACCACTTGAATTTCATCAAATCAGGAGAAGAATATTTTAAACAACTGTTTTAATGATGTTTAGAATGTAAAACATTTGCACGTTGTTATATATCATTATAGCTTATATATATATTTTATATTTATATTTTAACACTGTTACATGTTTACAATAGATATTATGCTTTGTGCTTGAATTGTTGATACAGGTCCTCCCCTCAGCCACTCAGCCGCTTTGCAGTGTCCAGTTATTTGGGGAGACAACTGTAGTGTCACTGCATCCACTGTGGATATGTCCAAAGCAAGAGTCATGGACAGCAAGGGAGACCAGAAGAATAGAATTTTAATTTTGCCTCAATATACACTTTTCTCAATCTCTAATGTGTCACATCCAGTCATTAAGGAACCTCTTCTCAAATACAATCTGTTGGATTGAAAAATCGGGACACCAGTGAATGTCCTAGTGAGGAGACTGGTTTTAAATTAGTGAAATAAGGAAGAATTAGGCAAATATCAGGGCTACACTGAAGGAACTATATTCAAGTATACAAAGAATTAAAGCAACTTCATTGGTTAAACAGGAAAGTCACATTTATTCTTAAGGAGCAGAAATCCTATGTTCTGCATTCTGTTATGAGCATAGTCCATGAGTGTATTGGAATGTAAGGAGACATGACTGCACAATAGGAAGACATTGGGTAGATCTACACGAATGTTTTAGTTTGGGACTGCACTTTTGAAGTTAATCTCTTGACTGCCTTCTTGATTGTGCTTTGGTTTGCATTGTTGGGTGGTTAAAAAGCACGTGACTAGATTCTTTTTGGATGCAGTCAATGCAACACTAAATTTAGAGCTCTCCAGCTGCTACTGTGAATTTAGTCCACATGATGAGATTAGAACTAATCCAAAATTAATTCATCAAAATAGGTATGAATATTAGGTCTTCAGTGACAGTTGCTTATTTCTAAACACAGATCTACTTCTTTTTTTACTGATTATTGTAGAGACGGCTTGAAAGACTTGGAAACAATTGCAATTTTCTTCTCCTGACCCCGCTTTGGAAGTGTGTGTAGACTAAACTGCCCTTGACCAAATATATCATCCCTGGGCCCTCATATGATGTCACTTGCTCTAATAGCTTTTTCCCTATGTTGTGGTTTAGCCTTACCTGGCAATTAAGTACCACCATCCGCTCTACCATTCCATCCTACCCCCATCTCCCATTGGGGAATGGTTGGAGGAAAAAACAAGCAAGGGAAGATCGTAAAAGTTGAGATAAGAACTATTTAATTACATAAATGAAACTTGTAGTGATACCAACAATGCTACTGCTAATAAGTAATTAAAACAACAAAAAATAGAACATATGATACAGGATCTCACCACTTGTGGACCAACACAGCCAAATTCCAAAATTGCAATCAAAAATCCAACATGGATAGAAAAAAATATAAAATCAAGAAACCCGAGCCCAAAAGGCAAAGAGAAAAACAAAGAAGCTTCCTACCTTCCCTCACAGATTGATTAGCCTTACAAAAGACACTGCTTCCCTGCTAATAGCCTGCCAGGAAGTAAACAAAAAGAGCTCTCAGCTAGCCCCCAAAAGCCTCAACCCCTGACCCCTTCCACGTGACTTTTCCATGGTCACTTTTTGTGCCTTGCAAAACCCCACACCTTGCTAACTGACCACTGAACTTGATGTATCTTGGAATGAAACAAGATCCTGTGGGCCAGCCAGTTATGCAGGAGAGCAGCTCATCCCTGCCTGAAACCAGTACGTGATCCACGCCTTGTTTCATACCATTTATATCATGCTCATGTACCATGCTAATCCATAAATTCTCGTTAACCCACTCCCCCTTTCCCATCCCATCCCACACAGATGTCATTCCATTAGTCTATGGACCATCTTGGCAAAGTGTCCGTTAGTCCACGACTGCAGGTTCCATCAGGTGTGGGGGTCACTCAGGACAGGAAAGGTTGCATGGGATCACTGGGTGCCGAGTCCAGCTCAGGTCAGGTCACTGCTGCGTTTCTGGCAAGGCTTGACCTCTGTAGGGTTGGGTGATTTCTGCCACAGCAATTGCCTGCAACATAAAGCTCAGAACATGGGTTATTGGCAGCCATTTATGTCCCTCATGCACTGTATTCATGGACTATTTTCCCCCAGAATCAAATCTCCCTGAGACACACAGAGGACTTCTCCATATTCTCTCATTACCCCCCAAGTGTGCCCAGGTCCTTAAGCAAAAGCAATCCCACAGATGGGGTTGCCTCTGCCTGAGGTGGGAGTATCCCTAACTGTTTTCCCAGCTTTGTTTTGGCATGTACTACAGGGACTTTATCTCCCTCTACAGTCGGTAGAAGGTTTGAGTGTGCAGGGCCAGCATGACTGACAGATCCTTTAGTATTAATTAACCAAGTGGCCTTTGCTAAGCTGGTATCCCAATTCTTGAGAGTTCCACCCCCCATTGCTCTCAGGGTGGTCTTTAACAGCCCATTGCAGCACTCAATCTTCCCTGAGGCAGGTGCATGGCAGGGGATGTGATACACCCACTCGATTCCATGTTCTTCTGCCCAAGAGTCTATGAGGCTGTTTCAGAAATGAGTCCCATTATCTGATTCAATCCTTTCTGGGGTTCCATGTCATGACAGGACTTGCTTTTCAAGGCCCAAGATAGTATTTCAGGCAGGATATGTTTCCAGCCACCAGGTGGTTTCCTCAACCATTGTGGGCACATGGCATTTGCACAGGCAGGTTTTGGGGAGGGGCAACCTGCCAGGCTTGACCATATTTATATTTCAAACATCGCCCCCCCTTACCAAAAAGGCTTTAGCCTCTTGGCTTGTTTGATGGCAGCAGTCTCATACTCATGGATAACCTGAACAATAGTGTCCACGGTCAAGTCTACACCTCTGTCACATCACAGCTCTGATGTGCCAGGCCATCGAATCCACACAGTTCAGTAAACATGGGTGACCCTTTCCATGACCAGGCTGAAGGCAGGGCCCCTCTAATGCTGACAGGCCTCACTCATGTCTTGGAGAAACAGATTATTGGTCATGTCAGATTGTTCATCCAGTTTAGATACGGGAGCAGCAACTGGAGGAGTGCCCATTAGTGAATTTTCTTCCTTTCAGTTCATTTACTTGTTCCTCTAGGAGAGATGTAGGTTTTCTGTCACACCTCCTCATGTCCTCTCCGTGGTCTCTCAGGTAAAACCACAGGGTACCCCATGAAGGATACCTGTGTTATTCCCTTCTTGGAGCAGAGGAACACTTGGTTTTGAAAGCCATCTGGCCCATGGAGGTGGGGAGCGGAACACCTCCTCTCAGAGTTGCTTAAATTCTTGCAACAGTCTCTCTACTGCTGAGACACAGACCTGTATGGACAAAGGGAGACTTTCCTCATATTCTAGGAATTGGTGAATCATCTCATCCACAGTCGATGCCTCATCCTCTCTCCAAGTTGTTATTACGAGCACGCTAGAATATGAGGGTGATGCACTCCGCATGAACTTCTGCCTCATGGATCAAATGCAGTGAACTTCATCTGGGTCAGTGTGTGTTCATGGGTTGTTTGGGTCATGACAAACAATCTCCAGCACCGCTAGTTCTCTCAGGTACTGCATGCCTTTCTCCATGGTTGGCCATTTGCATGGCTGGGGTGGCACACTTTCTTTAAAAGGGTATCTTTCCTTCACACTGGTCAGGAGTCATTTCCAGAGGCAGATATTTTGCGTTCATCATCCAATTGCTTTATTGATGCCCTCTTCTCCAGCAAGTGACTCCAGTTGTTTAGCCTCTCTCCCTTCTAACTCCATACTACTGGTTCCGTTATCTCAGCAGTGGAGCAGCCAGGTCATGATATGTTCACCTGTGCAGCGTCTGAAGTCTTTATGGATGTTCTGTAGCTCCTTCAGGGATAAAGACCGTGTGGTCACAACAGCTTCTTTCTCGACCTCCAACTCTTGAGATAGCCCTGCTCTCATCTCCTTATTGTTTGTCTCTGTCTTCCAGGATGGCCCTGCTACCTCATCATTCCCTACCAAGGGGACTGATTTACATGTGTATTTCTTTTTCTGCACTGAGGCCACTGACACTGGCAACAGTTGACACTGGCAATAGCATACAGGAGTTTGTGGAAGTGGAGACGCTGTGGGAGGTGGAGGTGTCACTGCCTGAAACCAGCACACCCTATTTCTACACAGATTTTTAAGTTCGTATGATTTTTCTTATCTGAATGATCAACTTGGCATGTCACTTAAAGGAGTTGTGTAAATATTCAGTTTTCTGTAGAGAAGAATCTATTCAGAGGAGCAGTAATCCAGTAAAAGTCTCCAACATTGGACTCTCTCCAGTTTCAGGCAGTAATTAGTCTTCATAGAACAGAGGAGATGCTTTTGTGAATAAAGAAAATGAAAAAAATTACTCCCAGGTTCAATAGGAAATCGTAACTTCTTTACCATGGGTTTTTCATAGTCTCATATATATTTCTTTGGTAACGAAACGCAATACTTTGTCTGGCACAATGCAGGCTAGACCCTCTATGATGTTAAGGGTGAAATTTTATGTGTCAAAAGCAGGCCTAGAAAACATTTCTAATACTGATAAGCACACAGTGGCGTGTGCCAAAATTACATGAATTGGTCACACATATTTACAGTAATTCTGCAAAACAGCCTAGTACAGACCAGATCTAATTCTAAACTGCATCACTATGGCTTGGATCTAATATGTTTTTCTAGGAAGGCACTCAAGCAGATTCTCATGGCTGATTTACATTAATGAAACTTAATTGTATGCATAATATGCATGCTTTAATACATTCCCAAAGAAGGTTCCACATCACAATGAAGGCATTTTGGTTCTTTATTCCTCCTTTAATGTTCAAAACTCACAGTGTTCAACATGTATCATTTCCTCCTACTGTTCTATAAATTTTCTAAGTTTTTTAAAGCAGTTAACAGTTAATGAATATCTCTTATTACTCCTGAGTATTTTGATATGTTATGACTGATCCCTATAAGCATATTGTTTATTTTCTCTTAAAATTATAAATGTCTTTCTTTTCAAGACTTCAGCAGAAATGAAATTATAAAGTTCTAAAAAAAAAAAATTATAAAACAAAATATATAACATTTTATTAACCAGAAATATGTAAGGAACATTATATTCTAAATTAAAACAAAAGCCATGAAACTTAGAGAAAACATCTACCCTGCTTTAGGATTTTATATCTTATTGTGGACACATCTTGATTAGTGTTTGCAAGAGCGAGGGCCTGCCTAAAACAAAGAAGTATCTGCATACCAAAAGAGTCAGTTCAACCTGAGACCTTCATGACAAGCTTGTTTTTGTACTGTTGAAACCAATCTCTTCACATTACTTCAGAAGAGATATTTCTTGATGATTAAAAGAAAAAAATCTGGCAAGAAAAAGAAGAACTGAAATATATCATATGCTTAAAGTACTTCCTGTCAGTTGCTATGTGTATGTTTAGATAATGACCTTAGGTTGGGGGATTTTTTAGGTATCATTTGCTTTTTATAAACACACACACACATTTTCTTGCTAAACTGAAAAGAGTCTTTGTAATCTTCCATATAAAATCTGTGCTTTTTCACCTCACACTTAGGCAAGCTACTAATTTCTGAAATAAAGGGGATATTGCAATGGCTTGGCAGAGAGATGTCTCAGCAGCAGGCAAAAAACCCGAATATTTGCCTAAAAAAAGTGTCAAAATGTGGATGTGCCTGCAATAATTTAAAAAATAGAAGGTGATAAGTTGAAAATGTCAGGTAATTGGCAGAAAGATAGAAAGTTAAACTGTGTCCTCAGTGAAGAAAATTAACCAGCAGCTGCCAGCAGAGGCCCCAAGGTCATCTGAATGTCAGAACCAAGTAAGGGCCAATCATTCAGAAGGGGTTCGTTGCTGATATTTGCCCTCCCTGGTCATTTTCAGATCTCCCAGGAACTGCCCTGAACTACTGCCAACATGTGTTCATTTCTAAAAATTACACAGATTGTGATTTATTACCCGTCACGCTACAAAAATCCATTGTGAATTAAATCAGCCCTTTGTTTAAATTGCTACTCTGCAATACGTATCATATCATCATAAATGACATTGAAGTTATAATCTACAGTAGTCTGCTTCAGCCACTGATAAGGGTCCACCAAGGGACGATCAATACTTACTATTCATTTTTGAAATTATCTTCACATTGATCCCTGAACAAGTGCCAGCAACACAGAGGCACAGTGGCTTTAATACAATAATTATATAAAGGTTTACAGGCTCATCCTCCCAGCCAATAAAAGCTGTCAGCTGGCAGGGACAGTTACAATCCCATAATCCATCAAAATGCTGTTCTCTGACCTATGGGCTTCTGAGCTTTCGGTAGACCTCGATAAACATGCTTATAGAGGAGAGAATAGCAACAAACACTAGCAAGCAAAAGCATCAGATTCATATTACTGATTACAAAAAAGTATGTCTTGCACATCATGCTTTTTATCAGAGCAACATAGAGGTGCATTTTTATTGTAATTCACCAAAGGCTAAGGTGGATGTGTGCACATATTCTCGTACAAATTTGGTCTGTTCTTTTCAGCAGGTGACTTTGAATCAAACTATGAACTGTAATGAACTAAGCTCAATGAGCTAGTGTCAGATATAGCTAATTTAGAGAGGAACAGCTAAGAAATCTATACACAGAAAAGCAAGACTACTAAAAGTCTGAAAGTAAAATACTGAGAGTCTAAGAATAAAAGGAGGCTACTATGCAGGGGAATATGAAAATCCAGATTAAGTGGTTTGTGAATGACTCTGTAGCATTCAGACAAGATGCAAAGTGATGTTTTTATATGTGTGAATTTTTATTTTCACACAGATGGAGCTGAACAAGTTGGTTTATTTATTAATTGAGCTATACAAATTCAAATTTTGCATATCAACTGAAGCTATATAAAAGAGAGGAGTGGCTATTTTATAAGGAAAGCATTTGGTGAAACTGTAAAGTTTCACTCCAGCTACATACTTTCCAGTAATTCCAGAATAAAAATAAGGTAACATGGATTTGAGGTAGAAGATTTAAGGAGAAAGAAGGGAGAGAAGAAAATTTAAGATATGGAACAAACAAACAGAGAAAAAAGAGACAAGCAAAGAACATGGACTGGTACAATGCTGGAATACTTAAACATCAACACTGCTTCTTGTATTATTGTCTGCCACATCAGTTATACACCTCCTCTAGTGAGTCCGTTGTCAGCTGCACAGTATTATCATGTACATGAGAAGCATAGAAACTGGCTGGGATATAGAGGCAAAATTTGATTTTTAAATTCATCCTTTAAATGCCTTATTTGACTTACAAGAACACTGATTAACAGCTTTTTATTTGTTTTTCCAGCATCTGAATTTATGTTAAAAAAAAATAAGAACACTTTCCCAAGATACAATTCTAATGTTTGGTCAGGGGAAAAGAATACCTGAATTTTCAAGTTTTGCAGCATTATGTAGAACTTCTTTAAGAAAGACGTGCAATTTCTAGAGAACTTTTCCTGGTAATTCTGTGGTTTGGGAAGATTTTGGTTTCCAGCCACTACAGAAGAAATTCCACTATGGTATAATTTCACTTAACTCAAAAGTTTGAGTGCAACAAGTGATATTTACCAGCTGGGAACCTTGCCTGTGACTTGACTTTCATAGCTATTAAAGCACACATTAATTTTTTTAATGTCAAAATCCAGAGACATAAAACTGATGCAAGCTGAAGGCAAGTAAAATATATGACGGAATTTTAAAATATCTTACATCAGACCTTAATGATTACAATAAGTATTTGATAAAGCAGAATTCTTTCTTTGAAAACAATGTTCTCTCTTCTTCTGTCGTTTTGGTTTTTGTGATCAGGGGTAAAAGAATTTTTTTTTTATTTTCCCCTACATACATAAACTATTGTTCCTTAGCGTGAAATACAATTTAAGTCATGGCATTCCTCCTTTGAAGTACTAATTTCTTCTAACTGTTGCAAAGACTAATATATGTGTATATTTAAATTGTACAAAAAGGATTTCTTTACTGATAGCAGTAAAAGATGGAACAGCTGCCATCGATTAACTTGCAACAGTTACCAAAGTAATATGCAATAAAAACAGGTCACAATAGAAGTGTACAGTGGCCCTTTCGAGGTCAAGTGTGTTGCCCTGATTCTGTAACAACTTTCATATGTGCAAACTTTGATGGCTTACTGATTAATTTTCCTCTCTGTTCTTTTAGAGATGCAAAGGAAAATACTGTTTTCCTATGTGATCTTGAAGAACGCATCTGATTGTTCTTATAAGCACAAAACACCTTCTGTCTTTAAAAAAAGTTCCCATACAGGATAACGACTCTAGAAGACCGAGCTAGTTATACCCAAATGATTACAGCAATATCCATACCCTTAACTGTCCACTTATGCTTGGGTCTTGATTTAGGTTAAATTTTGCACAGGACTGCCCATACTTGCCAAATTACTTCCTCCAAAAAATGTTTGCGATCTCACATTAGCCATATACCTCTGATGACACCTGGATCACTCCATTCCTTTCAGTGAATTTGAACAGGTAAGACTGATTAGTACTCTAATTGAGAATTAATAAACACTCCAGTTAATGACAGTTATAGAATTCCCATTGCCCCTTATTGATTGCATGGGCTTTGAAGGCTGGCAGTAGACATAAAAGAAAAACCGCCATACCTACATAAAAATATCCGCCTCACACATTTTGAAAAATAACATACAACATGAGGAAAAAAAAAATAAACACCACAGAAAACTAGTACTGCACTAATATTATTTAATTCTAAGTCACATACAACTTTGGCCCGAGGCTTGGACTTCCTCTCCTAACAACAACCTCTTCCCGTTTCAGTAGCAACTCAACACATATGCAGGAGTTAAAGATCTACATTAAGTCAATACTCCATATCCCTGCCAATGCAAGATTCTTCCCCACATGTAGGCAATAACACGCCTAAAGACAGACAAATTATAAAATCAACCCAGCATAATTTGGGATTTGTCATCCAATTATGTGAAAAGACTGGAGTAATTTGCCAACATAAAGATGGTCTCATACAGTGTACTGTCGACAGCTACTATTGTAATGATAATGAAGCTATCTCTGTAGAACTGACACAGATGCATAAAGTGGTTTTTGAATCTGATATTAGCAACAGGAACTCAAAACAAAATTGAAATATTCTTATACATTTAAAGGATTAATATAAATAGGTCTTTAGGAATACAAATGCTTGAAGCTTCAACTCTAGTAGCAACGGTTTAGAGTGAGACAGTAAAACTTTCCTTTTCACTGAAGTTTCTTTAGACAAAAGGGGTTTGCATGAAATTTGAGAATCCCAAAGCAACTGGTTTGGACGTTTTGAGGTTATAACGTGATGGTACCATGCTGATATTTTGAACTCTAGCACTTGAACATGTAAAAAAATGAAATATTTGTGAAAGAAAGAGACATGAGAAGGGTCAGCTAAAAAAGTAAATCAAGATAGATATACTGGAACACACACATCTTTGATTCAACCAGATCAGGGCTCTTAGAATATTTGTAGTGTAACAAATGGGAGATTAATCGCTAGCTTAATAGATCTTTCAAGTACCCTTGGCCTATATGAACAATCATAATAGTATAAAAAGTAATTTAGACTTATCTTTGGTATACTAAAAAGGATAACATTGGCTCATGTTTTAGGATATTATTTCTAAAACAGATGCACATAAAAAAATATATTTTCTAATACATAATTAGTGGATGTCATAGATAAATTCATTGATGAATAAATAATCATTGTGCATAATTATTGTTTTCAATTACAGTTCCTATGTGGCTATCATTTACACTGCCATATAGAATTGTGAGTCTCTTTTGACACCATTATATCATTTCCTAAACCCAATTATTATAATTTATATTTAGAAAAACAAAGACAGGACAGAAAATTATTTCACCATTCATAGAGCCATCATAGCAGGTAGATGTGGAAGCTGGAAGGTTGAGAGAAAACAGAAAAGTCTGAAGAAAGTTTTTAGCATAAAGAAGAGGGAACGATCAAAGCCCTAACATTAGACCAACACATAAGCGGGAGAAAAAGGTGAAGATCTGCACAGGAAAAAGAATTATTCTGTCAGAGATAGTAGAATGATCGAGAAAAATAAATTAGGTCCTCCATAATGTAGATAAACAGGTGTGGCTTTTGTAAAGGGAATACACTGCCATCTGTTAAGTGAAAGCTATGATTTAATGGTTTGCAGCAAGAGTTTAAGTAAAAGTAATTTGGTTAGTAGAGTTAGTAGCAGAATTTAATTTGTTCATAGAAGGACAAGAAGACAAAGTTGCATCATTAAAAGCAAATAATTAAGAAAAAAAAAACCAGTTAAGGTTAGAAGTATGATTTTAAAAAGCTAAAAAATTTTTAAAAAAATTTTAAAGCCTGTGTTGTGCCTTTAATTGGCAATCAAGAAAGATGAGAAAAATACTGTCCTGAAGAAAGAGGTTTGGTGAATTCTTGGAAGGTAAGAACAAACCACTAAGAAATTAAAATATGACAACCATTCAGAAGAAAATGTATGCTCGTTCTAGTGCTGCTGACTTCATGATGAAGGGGGAAAGACGTGACAGAAAAAAGAAATAAAGGGTAGAGTATGGCTGATGACTTCAAATGGTAAGCTCCAGTCTTCAAACGAAAGAGTAGTTGTGATCTAAGAGGTCAAAATAAGGAGATTTGAGGAGTGGGGTGGGGAAAACATCATCTTGTTGAGGAGTGGAAAATAGGTTACCAAAACCAGTACTGAAGTTACAGTACTGTACACGAGATCCCACTGTTCCTTCTGAAGAATCACAATTGGACCTTGGTGGCAAGGTATTGCAGAGCTGGCCAGACAAGAGATCATGCTGCTGGCCAGAGGGTATCCTTCTTGCTCAACATGAGCTTCTACTTTACCGTCATACGCTAAAATTGTCGTTATGCATGGGACACCTATGTAGGATTCTGCAAAGCAGTTTGAAAAGTATGAATCCAGGATCTCGTAGGAGTGACTAAAAACTGCTACAACTCTGTAATAGAGAATAAGAACAGTGACCTTCACGTGCTAGCACGACCAGGAGATATGCAATCAGCAAGAAAGTAATTAAGGCAAAATCCACAGTTCATTCACAAACCGCCCAAGGAGGGTTAATCCATCTGGAGATAGTTTTAGGAAGAAAATAACTGGGAGAAATGCCAGTGGAGGAAGTAGAATGTTTTTATGCATATCCAATATAAATCTACACCGGATCCAGCCTATGCAGGTCCTAGAAGTGGAAACAAACTCAAGGAAGGAAGGACTCCTTGACAGCACGGGAAGGAAGTGGTGAAGGGGTGAGAGCTGACAGTGGCTTTTGAAGGTAGATGAAAACAACTGAGGGAAAAAAAAGTCATGTACCTGCTGTTACTTTTTATCATTTCTAGATGAATTCTTTGTTGTATTCCTCCATATCCAAGACAAGAAAAGATTATGATCTATGGATCATAGTCCTTGAGACGCAGGACATTTTTCAGGATTAGAAATTACATTGTAAGATACTATTGGCATGATAGCGGAAGCTGCACGAAGAATACTTGAAGTCTATTTAAAGATGTCTAACACTATCTTCATATATTTATTGTGTATTCACTTACTAAATTCCATAATCTGTGAATGTATAGTAAGAGGCAAAAGCATACACAGAAGGTCCTCCTTAGGAAAGAATTTTTTGGTATAGATATTAAGAAAAATACAGTATTTATCTCCATCTCACATCCATTGTATCTATTTTTAAATCTCTAAATGTATTATTCACCTAGTATTCATTAAATATACGTATACATACACCATAAAATTGGGGGGAAAATAGAAGTATCTCTGTATATTGTGCAGTTCCTGCAGTCAAGTCTGTTTTGTCTGTGGTGGTAAATGATGAGTCTTTTATCTTGACTCACAAACCTTTCCATCTCGTTTTCTCATCCCAACCTCTTGAGGAGGGGGAGTGGGAGAGTGGCTTTGTTGGCAACTGGCAGGCAGCCAAGGTTAACAGCAAAGGTAGAAAATGAGTGAGTTGCTGACATCATAGACTATACATGTAAGATAGTAAATGATCTTCTATTTTATCTTGAGAAAATAAAAATCCTGTCATTCAACATTAAGCAAGTCTCAGTAACATAAAAATGTAATAGTTACTTTCATAAATATGACAGACATTATGTCCAGTGCAGATAGGTTTCCTTGTCCTTCTGGGTGAAGAAGCTGAATGTCATGTAAATAATGTTAATCTTAATAGTTCTCCAAGTTCCATCATTTACTGTGCATCAAAAACTTTCAAATGTAGGATAAGACACAATTACTAAGGTTTGGCTGAGTCAGTTTATTGCATCTTTGCCAAATACTGATTCCCTACAAGAGCTCAATACTTTCATTTATTCAGTAAAAAATGGTTAGTCCTAGACAGCCTTGATATTTGATATAAAGGTGTGGGAGGATGTCAGGAATCAGTCTGATGAGCTTCCAAGGTAAAGAAATAGAAAAGTTTTCCAAAAAAACTGCAGAGATATGAATATGGTTTAGTTAAACAGAATCTGTATGTCTGCTGCTGAATCAGGCCCTTTGTAAACATGTTTGTCACTGGAAGATTCCTCAGAAGAGCAACCTAAAAAGCAGCAGTCACCTGAAGCCCACATCCAAATAAACTCCTAGCAGCACTGTGCAAAATTTTGACCCAGGAACCTCTTGTGTTAAGTGTAACACAAAGCTTATGTTCTGGATTTGAATCAAGTACAGGTTATACCCCAGATGCCTGTCATTGCAACACTATATCCTCAGCTATATTCACGATATTCTATCTATAAATATCAATCACAATCAGTTTTTTGTTGCCATTATTACACTGATGGAGAATTTCCTATACATAGTTCTGACAACCGATTCGGTATACAGCTCTAGATGATGCATTAGGGAAATAAAACCACTTCTCTTTTGCTCTGTCTAAAGCATACAGAGTGGGATACTTATGATCGACAAAATGCTTATGTAAACTCCAAAAGACTTGTTCTAGAGCAAGACTGCTTTGAAAATATGCAACATGATGTTGCCTAAATCTAATTAAATTATCACACCAGATAAAATACTAAAATGTTAAATTAATACTTTAACTGTATATATAGCAGAATGATATTCAAGTAATTCAACTTGTTACTAAAGTACACATTGTTTCAGCATCTATTCAGTAGTCTTACAAATAGGATGTGGAATCTGGAGAATACATATTTGGAATTATTAATTGATATAGTAATTCCACAGCTGCTAAAGAAAGGAATAAACTACATATATTTGCTGAGTATTTCATAACTTAAGAGCTTTCCTTTTCCAACTGTTATGTGAACTAAAATTCATTCCCTTCAGCATCCAAAGAAGCGTAATTTTTTGTTGTTAAAGACGAATTTAAAGAAAAATAGGCTTAAAAAAAGGTAATATTAAACAGAACAGTTTAGTCCCAGTCTTTTGACCAATGTGGTATAAACGGTGGGTCATTGTCACAAAAGTGTATGCTCATTTACATGCAGCCAGTATTAGAAGGAGACTCGCACTGCCTTCTCCCTCTGTAATATGCTTTACGAGATTGCAAATATTTGAACATAACTAGGGCTTTGTGAATAGGCTGTTTGGCTATGAAGCAATAGTGAAATGACAGCGTAAAGACCCTGTTGTTAGCTCTTGCCAGGATCACCAATGTGAGTGATTATTTTCCTTATCTCTCTACCTTTTTCACAGCCAATTCTAGGGTATCCATACATTCATTTCCAACCTTTTTTATCCTGTTTTAAGTTGACTTTTCTTCAATATCCATAACAAAAGCAATACATCACTTGCAGAGAGCAATCCAAGAAGTTGATTATGGAAAATTTGAAATAAAACTGTATCACCTCCTTCGGTTTTGGGTATTTACAAATTTTTTAGAGACCAAAAGTTCATTCTACAGAATTAATATTTTAAAACACATATTTTAAATATTTTTCCAAAAGAGTTGGAATAATATGTTGTTTGTAATGGAAGCAACCAGAGGACATGATTGACATGTGAAGTTGGAAAAAAAAAGAAAAGTGAATATAGAGGTTCAGAATCTATAGCATGCACTATTTTGTATAGGAACTTTGTACTTCTCAAGCTTCAATAGTATTCTGTACAGCATCGGAGTCATTTCAACCATCCCTCACATTCATGGAAATAACTCTAAAATCTTGATATGTCCACTTAGAACTGTTCGAAGATGCTAATAAAAAATAAAGATTGCTCAAATTGCTAAAGGATGAAAAATTGTTGAACAATCGTTGTAGATATATAAACCAAAAATCACTAGTAATTAATGGTTATTTTTCCTAAGTGAAAAAGTCTGTACTTTATAGGAAAATAATTTTTAGATGTACATAGTACATAGTTTTTTATACAACATAACTGCAATGCAGTGATAGGGACTTTCTTTTCCCAGTTAGGATGTGAAGCAGTATGAAAAGAGCTTTAACAGTCACAGTAACACACATGAAACAAACTCACCATTTCAAAGTCTTTGGATTACAGATTCCAAACAGTAGAGGGCTCCTTCCCAAAAACCGCGCTACTGAATACACACAGACATCTCTCACTAATTTGTTGTCTCAGCCATGTAGAAGAGTTTCAGTGTATGCTTCTAGGTCATTACAACATTAGATAATATCTCATATAAATGTTAACTGTCAGTCACATAAGGACATATATGAAATACTAAAGATACTCTAGAAACTTTCTCTTGTATTTTTATTTAATTGCTTTCGACTCGTAACAATAGAAAAGTACTGGGCTGTGGAAGAACAGCACTGCCCGAACAACAGACGATGTATCTATTATCTCACTTCCATGAAGGTCATCGACCTATGACAGTTGGAGTAGCAGAAACATTAGAAATCATGTGCAATTTAATCTTTACACAAATAAAGGAAAAGTATCACAATGCCTGAATAATGAAGAGTCTCTCAGAGAAAAAGAAAAGTCTGTCCCTGAGGATATTCTTCATTTTCTTTCCTGAACTGTTCCAATACGTTCACACTATGAGATTCACTCACTGTGCTGACACATGTATTAATAGTATTTTGGCTGGAAGAGTGTACATGTTCTAAAGTGATTGCAAAGTGCAGCTGTGACTCAGTTCTCCTTTCATTCATTCATTACTTCTCCATGTCAATTCTGGGAGACTATTGTTCACCAAGAAACTGTCATCAGGATTGAAATTAACTGTTTTTTCTCCTACTTCAGGCAAGAGTGTTTTTATGTTCCCTGCTTTCCAGAACATACTACCTTATCTTTTACAAGGTTAGTGATGAAAATATTGTATCAGTTCTATTTGGAAACAATCAAACATCAGGAAAACATGGAGAAGTATTCACAACAAAAGAGGATAACCTATAAAAGCATTTTTGTTATCAGTCTATATTTCTCTTCTAATAATTTATAAATCAAGTAAAAATAAAGTAATTCCTACTGCAATTTCCAGTAAGATAATAGCTAATAGTGGATAACAATAGAAGTTTATTTTCTATTCACTGAAAAGGGAACCTTTCTTCAAGAAAGGAATGAGGAAAAAAATAATCAAGTCAGAAAAGGTCGGCTGTTTCCTCTTGTTGTTATCTAACAAAAAAAAAAAAAAAGGGTATAAAAATCATTTTTCTAAAAAAAAAGCTATTGTTCAGATGTTGCAAATTATCTGAATTGACCATTTGTTTACCTTTAACATTGCTATTAGGTTAAGAAAAAGAAGATTTTTATAATATTTTAAATACCAGGTTGCAGTTTTGGGAATATTGTGGGAAAGACCAACTTCCCTTCTGAATCAGTATTTTGTTTTTCACTGGATCTTTCTGTCTCTGTATGTAACTTAATTCACCTTCAGTTCCAAAAATGGAAGACAAGTTTTCTTTATATTTTAGAAGATTTCTTTAGTGTCACTCTCAAAAAGAATTAGAATAATATGGAGCTCTAGTTAAATATATATCTGCTGTCCTTTAGAGGAGAAAAAGTTTTCAAAATTTTGCTTGTACTTAAAATGGTGACAAGAACTCATAAGACAGAGATTCTTTAAGCTAATGAAGTCAAAAGATTAACATGGAGCTTTTTATATTTCAATTCAACATTAGAAAAATTTCAACACAACCAAAGCAAACAGTAAAATTTCCAATAGCTGAGTCAGGATTTTCCAATGGCATATCATTATTATTTCAGAAAGACATCAGCATAACAGAAATTTCAAAATGTATTTAAGAAAATCAGTATTTTTCAATATATTAATAGAAAAAAATAGCTCTTTCCATGATAAATTAGTTTTTCACATTTGAGACAATTGAGTTTGATCTTCCATTAACACAAGCTCTTCCATTTTTGTTCTACAACCTGAAGTCTTGGAGAACCACCACCAATTTATTCAGATAAATTCAAGCATACTGCTCTTCGACTTGGAGAATTAGATGGAGAATTTATTCTCTTTTATTCTCATCACTGTGAAATTAAGTTTTGATATGAAGAGGGAAAAAGAGGAAATGTGACAAATCCTTAATAAATGACAGCAGCATTTTGAAAGGTTCTAGGTTTTGCATTAAGTGTTTCTTGAAGGTGTTTTTCAGGGAAAGTACTCACTACCTAAATAGATAAATCCTTTAGTAGCTGTCTGTCTACATTAGCATAATGGGACAGGGAATTATTATATTTAACTTTTATGTTTAGCAAAATGTAGTGATACAACCACAGCATGGAAGAATGCCATTAAAAAAAAAAAAAATTGTTCTAAGATAACAAAACTTAAAATGCTTCACTTTTTCCCCAGACAAAATATTGTGGATGAAATCATGGTTGCCACTGTATAGATTGAGGGAGGGCTGAAAGACAGAGCTCAGACTATTCACCCTTCTGACCAAAGGATCTTGCAAATACACAACTATAACATGTGGAGCCCATGGATTCAGTGCCATGGGCGTGTTCACATTCTGCCCAAGTTGTTGGAGGCAGCAGCAGACATACCTTGCTCTTTTGCTTGCCTTACCAACAGGAAGCAACACTAGACAGAACTTCTCTTAAATCTGTACTCTGCAGACCAGGCACTGCCATGAATTAGGACACATGGACAGTGCTTTAAAAAATCTTCACATGACAAATTGCAGTTACATCTCCAGCCCCAGAATTTAAAAAAAAAAAATAAAATCTTTTGTATTAACTACACAATCAAATTAATTTTCACATGCAACATATTTCCTCTCTAAAGTAAGAGCAGTACTATTTTTCCTACTTCCAACAATATACTTACATAGCCAAACATCCTCACGTCTTTAGCATTCCTTGTGTCATGGTTTAAACTCAGCTAGCAACTAAGTACCACACAGCCACTTGCTTACCTCCCCCTCTCCTCCAGTGGATGAGGAGAATTGGAGGAAAAGACAAGGAAGCTCGTGGATTAAGATAAGAACTATTTAATACTTGAATACAATTTAATATTATAGTTACACTAAATAATATTAACAATAATACTAATAACAGGTGATGAAAATAAAATATATGATACACTTGCTCACCACCCACAGACTGATACACAGCCAGGTCCTGAGCAGCGAGTGTCAGAGCCAGAGAGCCGGTGAGTGATAACAGCAGGGTCTGAGTGAGTCCCATGAGTGACAGCACGACTGGGAAAACCAACCAGTCCACCAACTCACTAACAAACAAAAGGAACAACAAAAAAGCACAAGAGCTAAAAGTGCAAGTGAGCTATGGGTCCTTAACCCACTCCAGGATAATATACTGAGCATGACGTGCTATGGAATGAAATACTCGTTTGGGTTAGCTGTCTGAACTATGTCCTCTCTCACCACTGCTTGTAATGAGAAAGTTGGGAGTGCAGCATCAGAAGTTGAAAATGTCCTTGACTTAGTGCAAGCACTCCTTAGCATCAACTAAAAAACACTGTATCGGTACTTTTCTCAGAGCAAATCCAAAACATAGCCTCATACCAGCTATTGTGAAGAATATTAACTCTGTCCTGACTGAAATCAGCACATCTTGGGAAAAAAAGTTTTATACATCAGTTTTCCCAGCAACTCTACTTCAAGGAACATAGCTTGATCACTTAAACCAAGATATAAGACAAAACTAGCATCAACCCAAATATGAGTAGCCCAAAACTTAAAGAGCTATGCTTACAAAATTTCATTGGATAATGTGAACTTTTTATTTTAATCCTTTGCTATTCTGGAGATAATACAATGAAGAAGTAATTTGCATAGTGCATTATTTACATCCCTGAAGAAAATATTTCTGCTTTTGTGTCCTGTAAGAAAATGGTCACGGAGAAGGGTAGAATTCAAGGAATACTATGACTTAGGCAGCAATACAGTAGACAATAATGGACTTGCCACTCTTAATAGAAATATCAAGAATATAACAGTCAAGCAAGCTCTAAATCTATAACTATGCATGTTGTCTCATTGTATTTGTGGCATGACCTTGTCTCTCCTTGACACCTCTAAACACTCAAATCAATGATGACAGGCAACAGGGCCTTGTGGATTCTCCTGGGATCACACATTTTATGTAATATTTTTGATTATCTAATTACAACTTAATCCTATGTAAAAAAAAGAAGAAAAGAAACCCAACCAGATTTAAGGATATTTCCCCTTCTATTTCTCTGTTTTCATATTTTGGTCACCTGTGGTGTATGTTGTCTATCTGCTTCTTTTCCAGTCAACCACAAATTTTGCAGTCAGAACAATGGCATCATAGTTTTTCACACAAATACTTCTGATGTACAAATTTCGATGCAGACACTAATGAGGAGATTTTAATTTCATTTTTAACAATCTTTCCCTCAATACTCAATTTCTTTGTGACAACACACTCATTTATACAAAACAAGATAGTTACTTGCAGTTTCGATGTAGAAAGGGATAATATTTTGCTGCTGCTTTGGACTGCCAATATGGTCATCCAAATGACGTGTTTAAAGTATATAGAAGGAAGAAAAGAGTTTTCATTCAAACTCAGCTTTGAAAAGTCTGTTTTCCTGTTTCTTCAGCCATTTCTATGACTTTTCTAAGACTTACAGAGGTTTGTTATTTATTTACTGCTCAATATGAAGACTCCTTTACAATGCATTAGGCAGAAATCAAGTATACTAAGTAGTACTAAATGCAGATGCCTAGGCTAACAGGTAGGGACAGATACAAATGGAATAGCTGAAGCCAAAGTAATTAATTTTTGGTTGGTTTTGATTTTTTGAATTGTGACTCACTGTTTCATTCCTTTTATTTTCTCAGCACATAAATTTAGTATTATATACCTGAGGCAAAGGACAACTTACCATGTAGTTAATTGTCACCTTGTCAATTATTCATGAAACAAACAAACCAATTTAATTAAATTTGCAAGCTTATAGCACATTTAGAAAAGGCATAAGGAATCTTTGCTATCAGTGAATGTTCCAGAAGACTGGTGGTTTTTAATCTTTTCCTCTCTTATGGAAACCAAACATGCAAGCTATTGCATTTTAGACCATTTTCAGAAAAAAATTAAACCCCAACATACAGTTAACAATTTGAAACACAGCATTAGTACATTATATATGTGCAGAAACTAAGGATTACAGACCAGTGTCTTACCATATTCTACCTACATAACAAGGAAGAAAAGTTAAGAGAGTTGATAGGGCATTGAAAAAGGACAACTGGTGAGAAATTAAAGCCATGCAGTCAATTTCAAAACTTCTATAGATTTAAGTGTCCAAAAACTTGTCCCAGAATATGTTGCTGGTTTGCCACTGCCCTAACCTCACGTTTTCCCAAATTAAAGCAAGATTTAGAATGGCATGGAAATGAGAGAATCTTGATGCTGAAACATTCATTTTACATGCTTGAGTTCAGCATAAACGGAGAAGTGGCAGATGCCAAATTGAATAGCCTGGATTTAGTATGCTTCTAGTATATAGAAAATCTATTCTATTCTCCCCAAAATACATGGGAAACCCACAGAAAATTTATACAACACTGTGCACAAGATATAGACAATTTTACTTCTTGATCCTGCAAATTCTGCCTACCTTAATGCTTATGAATATTCTCATTAAAGTCAATTTGATTATTTACATGCATTAAATTAAGCACATATGTAACTGTTTTTCAGATAAAGGTCTTAATTACTTTTAAGGTATTGAACCATTTTTCTTCAGACTTGACTCAATGAGAGCTATAGATCAAGTCTAGCTAGACGATACTAGCATAATCTCGGTTTAGTTATCCACCAAAACTGTTTCTGATCAGGGTAAAAACCAAAATTTTTTCACATTACCTCATGATTAGAAAAAGTATTTTTAAACAATCATTTTACAGATAGTTATTAAGTAATTCCTGTTCAGATAAGACTGTCTTCTATACAAAATGGGAAATGGGTTTCAGAAAGGTATATATCAATGTAAAGGTAGAAACCATTCATTCCTTGTTTATTCCCTTGCAATGCATAACCAAATAAGAAATTAGTATTTTTTAAGTAATGTCCTCTTTGCATTTGAGGAAGGAATTGAGAACTTTAAGATAGATGACCAGAAAATATTATTGTTCAGATATTAATAACTGGAAGAATGACAGCAGAAGATATGAGTACAGTAAGAATTTAAGAAAATTTTCATATTTTTGATGTAAATATAATAACATTGTTGGGAAAAAAAGCTTTGAGATGCTCTCTTAACTCATGATGCACGATATAAGTAAAACAATAAATAAAAAACATTCTCCTATGTTCTGAATTGATCTTTCAAAAAACTGAGTACTAAAATTAAGCATTATAGCAGCATGAAAACATGAAGATAAGAAGTACTGAATCCTGTCAGTTCTGAAGTTACTTTGGTCAATTCCCTTATGCAACTGAAAATGGCAAATTATTTTTTTCTGCAGGTCTTTGTCCAAATCAGAGTACTCACATGGATTTAGCCACTTATTCAGCTCCCAGCAGAGACTGAGACAAAACAGGCACTTGTGTCATATTTTATTAAAAAGGTCTCTAGTGATCCTGTTGCATATAACAACACTGCATTGTAGGTGCAGTCCTCAGGTACGCTGGTTAGGTCAATGTGCTGTCATTCCGTTCTTGGATTTTGCGCCTGTTTTCTATGAAGGTGCCTTGAATGTAACTGTTTCAGTTCAGATGTTTTTCAAAACTCCAGCTATTTTTACACCTACTTCTGTAATTTATTTCTGCAAGACACAAAACAAGTTTATGAATAAAAGGCAAGCACTATGTTTGAGGGAAAAAAACACCAAACAACCTATTAATGGGTTTCTTTTCAAAGCTATAGCTATTTTAGAAATTTCTAAAATTAAAAGCCCTGTACTTCTATCATTTCCTCACTAATGCTGACAGTACACATCAGGTTCCTGACTCCTAATGTGGCGAAGAGAATAAGGATTCTGGCAATATTCAAATCTGCCACCAGCGCACTACTAGGCATCCAGCGAGATATGTTAAAAATCCTGTACACCTTTACCAGGTAACTTAGCCACACTCATCATGATGCATAAATTAAAATGAAGCTGTGAAAGAAAATCTAACAAATTAAAGGAATATAAATCTTAGTGGAACCCTAAGAAATTCAACTTGCACATAAACCTTCCTAACAGTACTCTAACAGAGCACACAATTCAATGACAACATTTTCTGTGTTTTATGAGCAGGAGTCAACAAACTCAGAATGTAGCATAGCTAGTAATTAATTAAATCATATCCACTTGTTTCTGAAATGTTGCTTGTACATACAAGAAAAAAAAACCCTCCCAGATGAATAAAATCCTTTTGACTTTGCTGTGATCATGTTATTTCCCATTAGGTTTCTACTACCTAAATCCAGATCTAGACATTAAGTAGCAGCATTTTTCCTCCCCTTTACTTAATATGTGTTTTTCAAGTCTATGCTGACACTGCAGGCAAAATCTGGCCTTCCTTCGACATCAAAGAGGATGCCCTCATCATAGGTGCATTTTTCCACATGTGGCAATTAAACTCTAATGCTGAAATTAATAACTGTGGAAATAATTACAGTCCTTAACTTTTGAGGAAAGCCTTGAAAGAAAACATAGCAAGTCTGCTTAGTGTCCATCTGCATGTCAGTTTGCTTATGGATAAAGAGAAGAACAGTAACCTAATTCTTTCTAAAGCTTTTAAGTGCTAAACTAATCACTTAAAGTTTAAATAATAAAATATAATTCAATAGCCCATGACCTGACCTATTTTGGCTCCAGGCATGCATGGATATTAGGGATTTTGTTAGAGGTAGCTGAGATATAATGACTATACTTTACAGCAAAGAAAGACTTAACCCAACATGCCTTTCATGATCTTAGCTAGACTTTCAGGTCTTATGTAAAGAAAAACATTAATCATAAAATATGAGAAATTTATACTTTAATTCCTTTTCCATCAATCCTACGGACACATGTCCCTTGGCTCACTAAACATATTTAAATCTGCTTTCATTCACATACATACTCATTTTATAAGTTAACGTGTAACATGATCTTAAACATGAAATTTTAGATCTTGAAAACCTGATGCGGGATAAAGATGAATCAGTCACTTTAAGCATAATTAACAAGCTGGTATAAATAGCACAAGGATGCTCATTTACCTGACTCTACTTTGTGGTTTGAAGAGATATGTTACAGTCTTAATTACAATGGCTTAATACCCCGAGAGATCTCTGCTTTTGACAAGAGTTTGAGAGGACAAAATTTTTCTGCAATTTGAATGCAAGAAATGCACCGGACACTATCTTTTAAAACTTTATTGAGCTACACTGCTACTCTTCACCAGTGGAAGTGACGCATTGAGGGAACTGCCTCACTGGACAGTGGTTATTTACTACCGCGCACATGGATGAACCTGTTTTTACATTGTCTCAGCAAAATTCAGAGTGGGAAAATTTCCCAAAGCTGTTATCTAATTTGCGTTGTCTTAAGTATAATGACATACATAAAAATCATGATCCAAGATAGAAAAGCACATACTTCATATATTTGAGAGCTAAGGGCAACTACCCATTTTTGTGAGCTATAAATAGAGTATATACATTAAAAATTTTGTTTTCCAAATATGCTAGTTAGCAAGCACATGTAATACATCAAAGAGTTTACTGAGTCTGGATTAAGATAGATTACCAGAAAAAATTACTGTTCAGATATTGATAACTGGAAAAAAGTCTTCACACTTTTTACTTTCTACACAAACATGTGTACTAGAAAACTACACATGCTGTTTCCTACTAAATCACAGTGAGCAAGAATTTTGCTCTTAATTCTGTAACAAAAAAGGCATTATATAATATATATTATAGCATTTCTCCTGACTTCAGAGCAGATTTACAGAGTTAGCAGGAAGTTCAGTTAGAATTGTTATTGTACAGACAGAGATATTATTGAAAGGAACAAACAGATCAGATTATTTCAACCTCAGTATTTTTCCCACAAACAAGAAAACAGGGTCTTGACTTAATACTCTGAATTTCTCTGGAAGTCAGATCAGGTTTGGTGCTGGTTACTGAACTGTCCAAGAGTGTGTGCTCACAGGCAGCTCAATAAGCCTGCGGTAGACTGAACTGTGCACTATATTCTTCTCTAAAAACCCCACATTTTCCAGTAAAAATCCTGAGGATGCTTAGGATTAGTAGCAGCGTCACACCGTCTGTGATATGTTGTAGTAAGATTCCCTTCTGATTCTGCTACCCTTTAGGAGAAGATTTCACCCCAAACAACACTTTAGAATTTTACATCTTAATTTTCTTCTCACATAATAATTTTAAAAATAGCAGTACATTAAATTAATGAAAAATACTGATGAAATTAAAGGAAAAAAATACCCTGACTAAATAAACCAAAAACCACCTAGTACAGCGTTAAGTTTTCATGCACTGTGGTCATTTGCAAACTGAAGAGTAATCTTATCAACTGCTCTTACATTTCCCCTAAATACATATGAATGTCCTATAGAACACAAGTCAGAACACTGTCTCTTTATTATTCAGATACATAGGTATCACAATAATAACAAAACTTTCTATCTCTGAAATAATATACTATATAACTAAGAGAGGAGGCTTAAATATGTCTGGATAAAAAAAGTAATATGCCAGGCTTAAAATATGATATTGTATACTACTGATCAGGCAGCTAGAGGGTTTATAAAGAAGAATGATGAATGAGATTTTCTTTAAAAAAAAAAAAAAAAAAGTAGTTATAAGCAGAAGAACTGAATTTAATCTAATATCACTACTAAAGCCTGCCATAATCTTATGGAGCATTTGGACAGTACTGAAGGCCAAAGAGATGATCCTGAATTAGCATAGTATACAAATCAGGGTTTCAATTTTTATCAGATTATCTGCATTATTGGCTAATGCTGATGCATTCTGCAACATATATTAAACACTTCTAAGCATCATATTTACAAAGTGTAAAATATCTTAAGAAGAGTTCTTAATTGTTTTAGTAAGACAAAGCATGCTAGTTTTGCATGAAAAATATTACCAGAATCCGTTAAATCTCTTCATTCATTATCTCTAATGCTACTTAAAAGAGAGGTTAATAGAGTAATTTGTTCTCATATCCTGACCTTGGTCGCTAGTACATGATGTTTCATATTCATTATGCTGACATAAGTGAGGGCTCTGTTATAATATCCCTTAATTGATATTCTGAAAAATGCTCTGGGGACAAGTTGCTCTTGTGCATTAGGGTTCTATCTAAATCACAATATTTGAAGGCAAGTGGAGAAAGCAGAAAACTATTAAACAACACGTTTGCTAACATAAACCATTGTTACAGACTCTGAACATGAGACCTTGGGAATTAAAAGTTAAACAGCACAATAGTTTTCCTAGAAATATTTAGCTTGTCTTTAAAAAAAAAATAAATCCAATGCTGCATGATCAACCTGTATTTTAGTTACATTGGAATATTCTTCTAAAAGGTTCTATGTATCATGCCATATTTGTAAACCAGATACAACTTCTTCCCTCCCCCTGACATATTTTTTCCTCCCCTAATTTGAAAGACTAGCAAATAACTGATGTTTTTCTGTATTTTGGGTATCTCTTCAAGGAATAGTCTAATACAGTTATCTAATCAATGTGAAACCATTACCTATTTCCTAGTTTCCTGCTGAAAAATGTAATTTCTTTTCCTTCTGCTTTCATGATAAGAATCAATTGATGAATTGATTGTATAATAAGAAAATAATTCTTACCATTCTAGAATGCAAAAAGCATGACTTCCCATATAAATCATCAGGTTCTGCATGAAACGTTTAATACTGGTAATCTTTAATATTACGGAATCCCCAGACTACTTGACATACTGAAGTAAACCCTTTCAATAAAAGCATCATAATAAGGCACACATTTACTGTCACACAAGAGCTTCCAGAATTGGGTCTGTCTCTCCAATTAAGAAAAGGAAAGCAAAAATCCCTGCTGCAAGCCTGGAAGCTCAACTCGGGACATGAAATCTAAACTGGTGTATTACCTTTTTCATTCATATTCCAATATCAAGAGCGGACTTCCAATATTAAGAGAGAACAAGCCAAGCTACTTAATAACACACTATCTATTTTCTTCAACAGATCAGTACGTGAATGCAATAATTGATTCCTTCTAATTAGAGTTAGTCAAATATGTGCAGTGTTATTTTTAAGAAAAGAACGCTATTCCCCATGATAATTTTATATAAAAATCATATTAATACATATTATTTCTATCAACATGAGATGTAGATAAGTTCCCTGATGAAGACAGAGCTAATCAAAGAAAATAAAAGCTGCAATTTTGTGAAGCTGTTTTTCAAATTAGAACTGTACTTCTCACATCTTCTTTTGGAAGCATAGATGCAGCTCCATCTTTTACTCACACAAAGTAAACACAGCTTTGGTGTACAAGGTTAACAATGCAGAAGGTTTCAGCTAACATCGAAACCAGGAAATGTATCTGTGCATTTCCCTCACGCCCATTGTAAAACAAAATGGCACAGAAATTACCACCACTACCTAAAAACCTCTAAATTGGATGCTTTCCAAAGACCATGGTGGATAAAACCACACAACATAAAGTGTGTGCAGATCTGGGCCTTGATACTCTAACTTAGGAATGCAGAGTAATTTGTAATGGTTGGAGATGTCTCTGGCCCAGATGTGCCTCCAGCTCACCTACCCCATGCTACAGATGATGGTCCTGAGCACTGTAGCTGTGCAGTATGTCAAATCCTTCAACCCACAGTCTCCCAGACAACTTAAGATTACTTTAACCTACCACTGACGGTGGGTCTGTGCCAGTATACCAAATCATGACCAGCTGTAGCTAAAGACACAGACCTGATGTATATGCCACAAATGCTAGAGACAGGAGTATCTGTCTAGACAGACCTGAAATCTGGACTTATTTCCACAGTTTTGTTTCCCAGAGATCATCCTCTTATAGCAGAACTGTCCCCCTGTGATATGCTCAGAGATGGTGGGCACACCCAGCAAAGCACAGAATCATACATTTCTACAATCAACTATGTATGTACATCAGCCTGAGTGCTATCTTGTATCTTAATTTAGCACGCTATGCTAGATGTATGGATAGTACTAGAAACTGCATTGGAAGCCTAATGAATTAATTTGGCAGCTCGGAAGTAGAAGGTAACAGAATGTGTAGGATCTGTATGTCTCTGACCAATACATTATGATATATTACAATGTCGCTGACATGTCAAAAGATTTAGTAGTCACTGGTTATTTCAATTTATTCTTTTTGCGTTTTTAATTAGTAAATGAGTCCCTCATGGTCAAATGATTAATTACACAATAATTCACTGCAGTACCTTCTTTTCCTATTTGAGTAGAGCACACACTATATAGAGAATCGGTTTGGAATACACACTGACATTATAAATTATAGCAACATGTTCACAAAGCTTTAGTTAAGATTGTGTCAGCACTCCCATTGTAAACTTCTGTTTACAGGTTAGTTAAAATAAGGCAGAAAAACTTCATTCTAGCTTGCATGTTGGTATGCAGGAACTCAACCCAGGAATAAAATCCTTCCGTCCATAAACCTATAGATGTATGTACCTAAGGAGAGGGAGAGAGAAAGTGAAGGTAGCAGGCAGTGTACAGGTTGTTAACGAGTAAGAGGGAGAGGACAGGAAGCAAAGAAACAAAAACCAGCTGCTGTTCGTTGTATGTGATCATAAGTAATAACGTTACCTCTTAATTTTCAAATCTTCTCATCAAGAGATCCCAAAAGATAATTGCAAATTACAGCATTACACCTGACAGAGGTATGAATGTGCTGGTTTTAGTCAGGACAGAGTTAATTTTCTGTACAGTAGCTGGTATGAGGCTATATTTTGGATTTGCCCCGAGAAGAGAACTGATAAGGTGTTTTGTAGTTGGTGTCAAGGAGTGTTTGCACCAATTCAAGATTTTCTTCAGCTTCTGATACTGCAGCTGTGTTTCCAACCTTCTCATTACGAGCAGCGGTGTGGGGGGACACAGTTCAGGCAGCTGACCCAAACTAACTGAAGGAGTATTTCATTCCATAATACGTCATGCTCAGTGTACCAGGCAGGAGTGGGCCATGGAGTCCATAGCTTCTTTGTTTAGCTCATTTGTTCGTGCATTATTTAGATAGTGAATTGGTGGGTGGGTTTGTTTTCTTGGTTGCTCTTTCACTCGTGGGGCCTGCTTGGACTCTGGTGTGCTCTTCCTCTTGCACTCACTTAGATTCTGCTGCGATTGGTCTTGGGCTCTGGTTCTCAGGGTCTCTGGCTCTGACTCTTGCTACTCAGGACCTGTCTGTGTATTGGTTGGTTGATGGTGAACAATTATATCATGTTTTATTTTCTATTATTTTCATAGAATCATAGAATGATTTGGGTTGGAAGGGACCTTAAAGATCATCTAGTTCCAAGCCCCTGCCATGGGCAGGGACACCCTCCACTAGACCAGGTTGCTCAAAGCCTCATCCAGCCTGGCCTTGAAGACAGCCAGGGAGGGGCACCCACAACTTCTTTGGGCAACCTGTGCCAGTGTGGGCAACCTGTTCAGTGAATTTTAATTACTTATTACTTGTTGTATTGTTAATATTATTAGTATTACTATAATATTAATTTATATTAGATGATTAAATAGTTCTTATCTCAATCCACGAGCTTCCGTGTGTTTTCCTCTGATTTTCCTCTTCCACTGGATGAGGGTGGGGAGGTGAGCTCTGTGGTACTTAATTGCTAGATGAGGTTAAATAATGGCAATGGCACGGCATCTTGTATAATGCTACTCAAAGCCAGGGAATGAGGAACAGAACCCAGTTTTCCTTCCAAGTCCTCACCACACTGTCCTCCCTAAGATACCGCAGAAATATGATTTTTTTTATCATAGATAAAGGACTCACTTTGAGCAACTTTCAAACATGGTTTATGGGTAATGGTCTTCCAGTGAGTAATGATGGAACTTTATGACTATGGCAAGCAGAAGGTAGCAAAGTCGCCTTATACCCCAAAGTGGCTAGATGTGGGGTACCTCAAGGCTGCAAACTGAATAGCTGGGGTGGTGTGGTTCCAGCAGTAAGCCTTCCTTTACCTGAAGTTAACTAATCTATTTTACTTTCAGTTGACAAAGATTAGCAGGTCAGGTGTACTACTCATGGCAGTGCTATTCCTCACCTGAGGAGGTAACAGTTCCTGAACAGCTCCTGCTTGAATAAAATCTGTTTGATGAGTCAAGATATGTGAGCACTTGCTAATGTTTGTCAGGCAAAATTACCCAGTCTATCATAAATGGTTACATTCGGTGGGAAAAATAAACTGAATTTATATCAAGAAATTCAGAAAGTGCTAAATTTAGGTTATCTGCAGAGATTTAAAATTACAATAGCAGGTATTCCTAAAACTGTATGTTTAACTTCATGGATCATGTCCTAACATTCACTCAGTTATGTGCACTCAGCAAGACACTAAGACAATGCTGAAGAAAATACATGAGCACAGTCTTGCCAAATGGTAACAATTGACCAGAATTACAGGGCTGGACAGTTTAGTTTAAACAAATTAGATTTATTGAATAGGATGGTCTTAGCAGCAGCACAATAACTGAAAGATCACATCATTCATTGGACAAAGTTATTTTGATATCAACCTTGGGATCTTATACATATTAAGTTGATGAGAGGTTCCTAAATCACTGTATATATAAAAGAGGCACAAGGTAGATAAAACTTCCTCGAGGTATCAACATTCATATATTACTACTTCCATGAGATAACACACTCATTCAATGAATATGTCTTTATGAATCATGAAGATGTGGTCTTTGGAAGAATAGAGAACTGAGAAACCTAGAACAATAATTTTCTTGAAGTCATAAAGATGTTAAGATAGATAGGAAGAGGGTAATTTACAGCATCTTAAATATTTGTTGCAATACACCTACTTCCTTTATCCTTTCTTCCCGGTAACTAACCTCTCTCTAGTCACCGTACAGAGAATGCAATCTTCCTGAACTTAAGTGCTCTGCAACTGAGCCTTGATTAAATACATTATACAACAAACATTCATGGTATCTAACTTGCTTAAAACCACACTGCTGCAAAACCATATTCACAGATTCATATTCACAGAGTGGAAAGGGTTGAAAAGGACCTCTAGAGATCCAATGGAAAAAGTCAAATGGAAAAAGTGGGGTGAAGATGAAGAAGGCAGAGCCGTGGAGTAAACTTTCAAGAAGGCAGAGTGGTAGGACTCCATGCAACTTCAGTGAACGAAAGCAGACAAATGAATAGTAGTAGTTTTATGCAACTCATGAGCCTTACATAATCTACAAAGGATCTGTCAGATCAAATTTATGGTAATAAATGTGGATTTCTGGAAATCATAGTTGATGTAAATAAATCATGAAACAATTTAATTTACTTTATTATTATTTTGCTTTTGTGACAGTTATATATTCTAAAGAGCAATTGGAGCTTTGGCCAGCACTATTTGCTTTATTTATAGATTGAAATAAATAAACTTACTTATGTGAAGGTTTATGATCCCAAAAAATAATAGCAAATGTTACCTTAGGGAAACTGTGCATGCAAACACATATAAATGGAAATGGTACATGCAAGACTACTCCATCATCAAGACATGTTCTAACTGTGGAAGGTGTCTTCTCTCCTGTCCTGGGACCGTTGCTTCAGTCACCGTCAGGCACCATCCCATGTGTAATAGAGACAGGGCTGCAAAATTAACAGGTCAGTCTTAAATTTTATTTTTCAAGTGTAAGACTCCTAGAGCAGAGGCCAGAATTTGGAAACTGTTAATCATGATTAAGTGAGCTGAGGAAAGGTTGCAAAGCTTTATCACACTAAAAATTATAATTTCAGTATTGTTAATGCCATGTCAGAGTATCTTCAATACTTTCTTGCTCAGTCAAAGCAAATCCCAGACAAACCAATATTAATGAGCCTTACTCTGAATCTTGCAAGAAAATGTACACATAACCACATTCACAACAGCAAATTTTTTAGTATTCATAACAACCAATATTGTCAGTACAAACAATGAGATCTTTGATTCCCATCTAGCATCAGTGTAAAACAATAACTCTTTATGCATGTACATATACACTACATGAGCTCCACAAATCAGCTTAGACCCTAAAATAATGTCCCTAAATTATGGCTGCTTTGCCATTCCACTGTCTTAGCTGATATTGACGTAAGAAAGCTATGTTATTAAAAGCATATTTGGCTTTAATATAACTGTGATCCATACAATTACCTCTTCAGAAAATTTGGTGAGGATGTTATAATTCAACAAATTCAAAAGTGCTTGAACAAGGAATAATTATAAGCACAGGAGTGACACCTTAGAAGTTTTCAAGCCTGTACATCATCTCATTAAGACTAGTTAAATGTCTTGT
>CM050653.1:32143893-32173893 GCA_027574665.1 Rhynochetos jubatus
GTGAAGCCAAACCATGAGTATCTAGGAGAGCACAAATATTAGATTGAAGGTCCTATTAATACAGAAATGACTAATGCTGACATTAGACAAAATTTATCTGCTATTTTACCAGGGAATTAGGGTGTAATGCACTGCATCTAGCTCAGAAAAAAAATCCTGAAGACATATCCAGATAAATATACAGCTAGGAAAATTATCTCGTGCATGTGCCCATAACATGTTTTCCTGTACACCCTGTGCATGGTGCAGGTGAACAGTTATCAGAAACAACAGTGGCCACAAGAGCAGTAAAATGGTAGCAAACCCAGTTTTCCTTACACTCCAATTTTACTTTCTAGCAAGATTCCACATGCAAGTTCTGTCATGTGTGGCATATCTTCATGCACAACTTGTGCAGGTGAATTTGTGTGCTTTTGCATAAGGGCATAGACAGAAGCCTCTTCTTCAGAACTGAGCAGTCAGGCCACCTGGTATTCACCAACATTCAGCTGGCTGTAGGCTCAGCCTTTAAAAGTGACATTACTGGGAATTCATTCTTTACAGTCTTATCTGAATTTTGTGTGTGTGTGTGAGGTTTTTGAACCTATTAATATTTATCATAGAATCATAGAATGGCTTGGGTTGGAAGGGACCCTAAAGATCAGTTCCAACCCCCCTGCCATGGGCAGGGACACCTTCTGCTAAGTCAGGTTGCTCAAAGCCTCATCCAGCCTGGCTTTGAAGACAGCCGGGGATGGGGCATCCACAGCTTCTCTGGGCAACCTGTCCCAGTGCCTCACCACTCTCCGGGAAGAATTTTTTCCTGATACCTAATCTAAATCTCCCTGCCCTCAGTTTAAACCCATTACCCCTTGTCCTGTCACTACATGCCCTTGCAAAAAGTACCCACTCCAGCATTTTCCACTACAGTCTCCCACCTCCACATTAGAATAAGCTACTAACTTCAGGTAAGTCACTAAGACCATTCATACACATCATATATAGAGCTTCTTTCTGTAGATCTTCCCTGTGACTAGGAAATGTGCTGGAGATTCACTCAGGTTTTTGACAGCGCAAAGTAACAGACCTTAAGAATAAAACCAGGATACATCATGATGGATCAAAGAATAAGTAAAACATTTTAGTAAGTCTTAATCCTGAGAAAAGATATATGTAAATTGAAGTGTATGGCAGACAATTATAAAACACAAAGCCACTTAAAAGGATTTAAACTATATATTCCTCTGACCCAGAAGTGAAGTCTGAACTCAGTTTAGTTCTGAGCTTTGTAGGAAACCTGCTGCCACTGACAGTTCAGTCCCAAGTATGCCCAGAAGTTATCATCCCCATTCAATGCATTAACCATTGATAACATCACAGGCCGATGCACTGGATAACTTCTTGTTTATAAATTAATATATAAGATCTTCATTAAGGAGAAAACTGCCTGCTATTTGGGTAACTTTCCTCCTTAATAATCATCTCAAGGGACCTAAAATATCGATGACTACTATTATATGTATTGTTGTTGTTACTGTGATTAGTACTTACATTTGCAAAAATGTGTAACAAATAGAATATTTCCTAACAGACTAAAGTAAGAGTTATAACCATTCTGTCATAAACTACTAGTACCAAAAGAAATACTTTTGACTCTTTCAACATAGTTTCTTTTTTACTTTTAACTGAACAGAACACCTTTTATCTTTCAAAGAACAACTATAAGCTGCAAATAGGTATTATAATTTCCAAATTATAACTGCAGTTTCATTGCTAAATTAGTAATTTCTTGCACCACTGAAACATAAATCTTTCTGGGACTGGAACAGAGCAAGTCTGACATAACATCATATATGACAAATTAGGAAATTTCATTATGTATAGGTTTGAGTATCATGACTGGTAGACCAACTGGCCAGCTGCTTTTTGTGAAAAGCTTCATTTTATGGAACTGAGAAACCAGCAGGGTTACTCAATGGTTTCCACAGATGTATATACAGACACAAAGCACGATAGAAGAACAAGGTTAGGTTGTGAGCAAGATCTCACTGACTGTGCTTAATTGGATAAATTTTACACTTTGATACCCATTGTACTTTTAAATTTATTGTATTGTAATACCATCATTATAATATTAAGAGCAAGCACCTGGGAGCTGAAATTAAGAAGTTGGTTCATGTTGATGTGGTTGAATCGTTGCAATATAATAGGTGCATTATTTCTTCTGAAAGCATTGAACTGTTAAACACAGTAGCCAATGATATGTAGGAGTAATTCTTGTTGCCTGCTGTCAGAGATAATGGTCTTAAGCTTAAACTAAAGCAAAATTGACAGATTTAGTGTTTATCAGGGCAAGTTGTTTTTCCTGGCTTCATATATAGCATACAACTTGCTTTCTTGGAACACAAAGCAGCATACCATAAAGAAACTATACATAACTGTATATAGCTAAAAACCTCTTCATATTATCATCCTCATGTTTATTGGCATCATATCAATCTTTATCCCCCTTTGTAAAATATTTATAATAACAAGGGGCCATTGCCATGTTCCTAATGATGTCAGCCAGTATCTGGGAAATTTGTGTAATATATTGTGATACAACATTTATATGGGAACTTCTTCATAACAGAGATTGTTAAAGCATGCAGACCATTGTAATAATCTATATTTGGTATGACAGTATTACGACGATGATGGAGGACCACATGGTACACTGACATCTTGGGCTGGGGTGTTCTATCAGCTGCCATAGCTATTGATGAACATGTCTTTCTTAGAGACACCTCAAAATTGTGGACCAAGACTGGACTGGCATTGCCTTCAGGTCATGTAGTCTACTGGATCTTTCTATAAGTGCCCTAAATTTGTAAAAATGCACCGCTGAACTCTGAACATTTGCAGTGTAAACATTAACATTAAGAGAAAGTAAATGGGCCCAAGTCAAAAAGTGATATACTTAACGTAGTAGTGCTGGGTCAACATGGTTTTTTAGCCAAGCAGAATAGAAGTGACAATACTAACATAAGAATAAGGAAATAGGAATTGTATCTTGGATTTTAAGTGTCAAAATGAAAAGTGTAAAATAAAACCAGTGACAGCAACATTTGCACAGATTAGTACAGAATAATACCATCATCAGGTACTATCTGATCTGGAATCATATAAAAATTTCAGATGATTCAGCAGGATCAAGCTCTAAGCTAAGAGCAGTGAAACAGGTCAGATGATCTGAGGATGTTAAAATGTGCTTCCATGACAGCTTGAGAAAACAGAACTGCAAATATGGTTTACAGATGAAAGAATACAAAGAGACACAGAGCTCTGGATCATAAAGTATTTTGATCACACAAGATACTGATTTGGAAAAACCTAATCTAAAAGTAAGAGGAGAACCTGTGTCTAAAGATAGAGGAATATTCTCTTCATTGCATATTAAAGGCAATTAATGGCAATTAAAGACTCAATTTTTGAAGAAGAAGCCAATACAGATTAACAACACTGAAGCTTGCCTATGGAAGACCATTGTAACTGGCATATAATTAAAAAAATAATATTAAGGTAGATAGTTTTGTTGGGTTTATTTTTTTTTAATTTAAGACAAATTTTGAAGAAATAAAGGTTCTCCTAACAGAATTTTTTGCAGACTTAATATGCACAAAATGGAAAACTTCCAAAATGGGAGAGAAAAAGATTTAAAATATATTCCAGATGGGCCTCCCACCATCACCAGTACTGGGCCATTCCTTGTTCAGAATCCCAAGTATCTTGTAAAAATGCTTAAAGACACAGAATCCAATATAAAGTATGCCTGGTTTAATCTTATTCATTCCTGAATAAGTAGACAAAACTAAGGCCTCAGAGGACTTGATTTCCCTGAAGAGGTTTTAAAATAATCCAATTTTTCCTGCAGATCTTTCCACACCTTTACATTATGATGCCTTCCAGATTTGTGTAGTCAACACATGGCTTTAGCACATCCTTACTTTTTAGCCTGGATATTAATAAAAATATGAATTAATCTTGGTACAATGATTGATCTTTGAGGAACCTCTCAATCAGAACTCTGTAGTAGTCTCCAGGATAATTTTTCTCATTAATAGAAAAACTTACTTTTCCTTCCTAAATAAGAATTGTTTTCAGCCAGTGTGACTTACTGTAAACTTCCCTTTTAGAATACCTATTATACAGTTTTTGTACTAATACTAATCTTCCCACTTGTAACAGTTTGATGAGGGCATTAAAAGGTTAAGGGAAGATTATATTAAAGGTAATTTTGGTGGAAATCTTTTTCAAGACATCTGTGTCTATCATTAGAAGAGTTTTTTAAGGAAGATTTGCCTAACAGCTCTTTACCTCAAAAGGAAAGACCAAGAGGCCAAATTCTGTTTTCAGTTTAGATTTTCATTTTTTCATATTGTTCATTTACCAGTTTCATGAACTGCATAAAGTCAGGTAACAATAGCTCTGTCAGACATCTACAAGCCCATGTGGAGTTCGCACTACGCCTGGGTTGTCAAACATACAGAAAATGCTAGACAGATGGCCGAAGTCTGAGCAGAAAAAAAGGACATAAAACCTGGCTTACATACCAGCTATACCTGACAAGCACAGACCTCTATTAGCCCCATATCAAAACTACCTACTCAAAGAATCCAGAACACAAAAGATCCAAGGATTCAAATTCATTCCACACAGATAACAAATGTCACATTCCATGGCCATTTCGAACAGGTAGTTCCAACTGCCACCCTCCTCCTCTCAAAAAGACGTTGAAAACTGCCTTGCAGTATGTCTCAAGAGCCAGATGGTAGTGCCAGAAAGGAGCACAACCGATAACATATTGACATATGCACTTTTGTAGTTTAGAGTCCTTAGGATATATCTCAAAAGTAGGATAGGAAAACCTCTGCAGGCTGTTAGGAGACATTGTCATGCCACAGGCCCAATATTACTCCCCTCTTACTTCATATATTCAGTTCTCTCAGTAGTCAGCAACAGATCTCCCATAAGCACTAAAACTTTAAAGAAGATTAAATATAACATTAGAATTACTTTTCTGGCAGCTACTGCTGAATGGGAGGATTCTTCTATTATCTGAAGTGCTGGGTGCAAATGATTAAGTCATTTTTGTAGAGAGTTTCATCCTAAACACATTTAACAATGGGGCAGAAATCTAAGAAAATACACCATTCAGCTAAATGGTTGCACTTGTAGTTGTAAATGCTGTCTTAGCGTGTTACTAGATATTCATTTTTACAGCTTTAAAGGGACTTGCTACTTGAAAAAAAAGAAAGAAAACAAAAAAGGCCTGATTTATCCTTCCTTTAGAACTGTAAAATACGTATTGAACTTTTATTGCAAGTGTTTCCTGCTTCTGTTTACTAATGAAAACTCTCTACAGTCTCAATTAATAAATGTCACTTAGAACCCTTTGATCTGGTAAGATAGCAATGACACAATTGACACATTATAAAATGCCAGAATATAAACTTAAACGATGCTACTTTTCTCTATGAAAAGAAGCCAAATTTTACCACACCAACTAAAGTTAATTCCACTTAATAAATTACAGAAATACAAAATCCTTTTAGTTTTAAAAAAGTTACGTAAAAAAAAAAAAACTGTGGAATAAGTCCTACAAACAGCCTTTCTCATCTTCTATTTCTCCTTCATATCATGTCTGCAGTCTGATCTTCTAAATATGAAGTTTAACTTTATTTGTGATCACTTTTTACTATACTTTGCTGTTATTTGTACTTTTTTTATTTATTCTGTACTTTCTTGTAGTGATTTTTATTAATCATGTAAGTCAACTGCATTATAATTACCAGACACATAACTGAGGTTCTGTCAAAGCGGTTTTCCACTCAGGTATATATGAGTCTCCTTCCTTCCTTCCTGCCTTCCTGCCTTCCTTCCTATACTACGTAGTGGTAGTAGTAAAAAAGTAGCTTATAACATGAAATCTTAGACCTTGTTAACACTCAGAGAGATTTGCTTCTGTAAATACACTAAATATATATCCCGGTGAATACTCACACTGGAAAAGCACTGAAGAAAATTCTATTTGTTAAAAGAGAAAAAACTATCAACAATTAAAAAAAAAATTAAAAGGAAGTTGTTTCTCTATATAATTGAGAGTACAGATAAGTCTTAATGTAACGCGGTGTAATGGGTGGGCACATTCCCTCCCTCCAAGTTACAAGTTTTTCACCTGTTTTTTTAAATATTTTCAAAAGTTTCATAGTAAAGGAGACTGTTCAGATCTATTTCCCTGATGAAAATTAAAAAATTACCCTTCTTTGCACAAACATTTATTTAATGGCCCACTATAATTTCAACAGTTGGTTACATGACCATTTTAATTATGAATATTTCCTAGGTCATTTGTAGGGTTAATTATGATAATGCTTCCTTCCCTTACAAAGGTGTTGCAAGAATATTATGGTACAGATGGTAAGATATACAAGTGTTACTATATAGCAAATGTACATATTGGTTCAAGCTTCTTAGTGAAATTTATCAGAAAAATAAAAAAGGAAAACTGAGAGCTTCAGAATTTCAAAGGAACCATAAGCATATGTATAACACCTTAAGATTCTTTTGATTAAATTTTCAAGGCTTTCAAGTTCAAAACTTCATCTAGAAAACCATGTTTGTACATCTGTAGCAATTTCTAAGTAATGTTTGATTACAAAGGTTACTTACCATCAGCACACATATTCCAAACAGTCATTTAGAGCAGAAGAAGAAATTGTTTGCTCAATAAACCAAACCATATGTCATGTTTTCTGATTCAACAAAACAGAGTCTTTGAAAGAAAACAAGATTATCACTAGGCAAGCTTATGCACCTAAGTTCCCATGTGCACCTTGCTGAGACATCAATGAAAACCTTTGGAAGGAGAGTAACGTCCATTAATGTTAATCACCTCATTATGCAAATAACTCAGTCCAGCCGTCTCAAGCTCTACATGATGCATTTATGTATACAAAAAATACAGCTTTAATGGTTTCTTTCCACCTTTACACATAGCTCACAGTACTGAATCAGGAAAAAAAGTGTGTGTGATCTCATGGTGAACTGAATGGAGCTACTCAAGTGGCTAAGAAATTCCAGATTTTTGCACTCGGTTTTGTCCTTAACTTAGTTTTCAAGTGCTTCAGTCCACTGCTCAACCTGCTGAACCTTCGTAGCAATATAGAAGACAGGATGGTATTGACATGAGGACAACTGGCAAAAGACAATACCTGTCAGAGAGAGAACACCTCCAATTATGGCTTCAGATTATGGTTTGTCACAGATTGATGATACAAGGGATCTACACAGAACAACACCAACAAAACAAAAGTTGTAATGTGCTGTATTATATTCAAGCCAAATCACTAGTATCTTTAGCATTTTTTTTAAATTATGTTTATATGATTTTACAGATAACTCGGCATGGTCTACAGACTTCATAAATACAAAAACAATGAATATTAACATTTTAATTCACAACAAGCATGAAAGACCAAATTGTATCCACAGTGATGCAGACACTGGGGTGCTTGCCAAGTGCCATATACATAAGAAACTGGAAATAAAATCCTGACTAAAGTAGCCAAGAGAAATTTTTGATTTTTGATGAAAAATCTATATGCTAATTTCCTGTATAAAACTGTATGTTTTTCAGAACACTTTTTATTTGATCTTCTTGACAGGAAAAGATGTGTGAGGTTTTTTTAGTTTGACGTGACCTAAAATTCTTTATTGCAAGCCAGTTAAATTTAAATTTTCCCTGCTGCTTAGAGAATTGTAATTTAAAGTCTATCCTCTCATGCTGAGCAGGACCCACAAAGGTCTTGCCATTGATTTAGAGGCTGTGTCTCAGAGCATAGTCACCCTGCTCCTGTCCCCAGGCACCAAGTCGTAACGGAGCCTCTTCCTCCTTGGTCCTCCAGCATCACAAGAGGGGAGGATTTCACCAAAGGGACTCTAGAGAAAACATCTGTTTGACAATTTTAAAAGCAAACCGTAGGCTGCTAGGGCTGGGCCTGGGCCTGGTGACACCGTGAGGAAGCCGTAAACCATTTACCTGGTTTTGCCATTGCACTAAATACTGCAGGTGTCAGTGCTGAGGGTGAGTCAGTGTTACAGGGCCAGAGCACCAGCTCTGCACACAGTTAACTAGCCTGAGATCTGCATGCACACCTTCCAAGTTGGAAAGGTATTTTCATACTCCAAAGAGAGGAAAAATAAATAATGTAACAAGAAATATAATTGATAAGATGATACTCTTGCCAATTCATTTTTAAGAGCAAAGAGAAATGGGCATAATATGCTCTTCTGTCTGTAACCTTTCTAGATTTCTAACTGTGGTATCATTTATGCATATTATAACAAAGTACATTTTCCTTGTTATCAGGAAAATTTATTTTGTGTTTTGGACTAGATCTCCCCAGAGCTTTGCAAAATCTTATTAATCATCATGCCTGAGGTACAATCAAACTATTGTTTCTCACCTGCATGTGACAGCCATGAAGGTAAAAGCCCAGTATGCCTATAAAGGGGCAGAATGAGAAAGAAAGTGAGTGTTCCTTGCATTGCCCTCTATTTGTGAGTGAAGACAGATCATCCACTGGGTCTTATCGATTGGTTCCTGCCATAGGGACTCCAGGGTCCCCAGTAGTGTTTATGATATTTTACGCCACATTAACTGTTGAGATGATATGCTATGACAGATCTTTAAAAAAAGTGTATCCCTGAGCTCTAAATTGTTCCAATTATGCCTTTAGCATAACAGTTGCCTACCAAGGGGCATCACTCTGTGCCTTAGGAAAAGAACAGAGGAGGGGAGCCAATAATCTTCACATATGCTGACCTCTCTCTACCCTCACCCAGCAGAAGCCTGACATTGCTTTCCTTCACTGTAGATTTTCATAATCCTTAACATATGGCCTTTGTTTTGATAGACGTAAAATTACATCAAGGTCATTTTTAATAACTGTCAATAGCCCCAGAACAGCACTCAGCTTTATTGACACCTTAGTTGAAGGGCTCAGAGAGCTGCAAGTAACACACAGACTCTGCTCAAGAAAGCTGATCCACTGGGAAACAGATGATTATTGATATTAGTAAATTAGTATTGATAGAAATTTGATGAGTATCATGCATCTGGATCCCTCCACAATACACTAATGTCAACCAAAGCACACAGCTCCCTCTATTTCAGACAGGCAATCTATTTGCATTCTCTACATCTCTTTGTTGGAGGGTGGGAAAAGGGAATAGGCAGAAGAAAGGGGAAGAGAAAAGCATGCAAGACAACAGCAACTTACGCTTGCGGACACATATGAAGCAGCTTCTGGAAAACAGAAGCTTCTATGCAAGTATCAGTTTTCTCTGAAGTGGAGAGCAAAATTCACTCCCACACACATTCATTCATCTGCCCATTGCTCTGATTCTGCCATTTCCCGCTTTTCCAGCTCTCTTTCTGCACCTGCTTGGCTTGGCCTAACTAGAGGTAAACACAGTGTTGCATCTTATATAGAAGATTTTAAACATTTTGGAGATTTTTTTCAATTATTTCTAATACTGTCTATATGTTACTATGTCTGTCTGCATTATGTAAAACCAGCATACAAATCGTGTAAAGCGCTGTGTACTTTGGTTCAGTTCATTATATTTTTATGTAAGAAAGACAGGAGAGTAAAGTTCACCATTGGTTTCTATAATTTTTCCACAATGACCACATGGAAGTTGTTGCTACGACATAACATGTTGATTTTAATAAAGAAATATTGAGCTGACTAATACCAAGTTTTACTAAATTCCCTACCCAACTGTTGTGGTTTAACTCCGGCTAGCAAAATACCATGAAGCCACTCTCACAGATCCCTCTTCTTCTCCTCCAGCAGAGGGAAAGAATCAGAGGAAAAAGACAAGGAATCTCATAAAATTGAGATAAGATCTATTTACTAATTGAATCTAGATTAATATATACAAATACTAAAAATAATAAATAATTAAAATAATAGAAAATAACACATGTGATACAATATGATACAATTATTATACAATTGCTTACCACCCACCTACCAATGTACAATCGGGTCCTGAGAAGTGAGAGCCAGAGCCAGAGAGCCTGAGAGCCGCAGCCTGAGAGTGATTGCAGCAGCTTCTGAGCAAACTCTAACAGCAATGGCACAACCAGGAAAACTAACAGAGCCACCAACTCACGAACAAGCCAGCAAAGGAGTTAGCAAAGCAGCTAGCGCAGGAATTAGAGAGGGTGTTAGCAAGTGTAAGGAAGTAAAAAAGAGAGACTAATGGCTCCTGGACCCCCTCCCCGCCTATGTGCTGAGCAGGACGCATTATGGAATGAAATACTCCTTCGGTCAGTTTGGGTCAGCTGTCTGAGCTGTGTCCCCCCCTACACTGCCTGTAGCGACAGTTGGGAATGCAACTGCAGTATCAGAAGCAGACAAAGACCTTGAATTCAGTGCAGACTCTCCCCAGCGCCAGCTGAGACCTGGTCAGTACTTTTCTCAGGGTAAATCCAGGAACACACCTTCATACCAGCCACTGTAAAGAGAGTTAACTCTTTCCTGACTAAACCCAGCACATCAACCCAGTCCAAAGTAATTTCTGCCTACCAGATTCAGTAGATACATATGAAACATCTTTTGCTCTGCTAAGCCTAGTGTTCAGTGGGAGAAAGTAAAAATGGAAACACTCCCCTCAGTGATACACGGTGAATGTACAACGGTCAATGGCCACAGCCATAAACCCAAGAGATTGGCTTCCTTAGTTAAACATAAGGAAAAACACCCACAATCTTCTTATTGTGAGAGTTCTCAAACAGTAGAACAGGTCTCCCAGAGAAGTTGTGGAATCTCCATCCTTTGAGATACTCAAAAGCCAACTGGACACAGCCTTGAGCAATCTGCTGTAGTTGGTCCTACTTTCAGCAGGGAATGTTGTACTAGGTGGTCTCCAGAGATGCATTCCCACCCCAGCTATTCTGTGGCTCCCCCAAATTACTATTCTCCTTATCATGTGTCATTTCCATCCTACCCTTGATCTAATAGCTAAGTATACTTTTTCTTCCAACTATATAAACAATATTAAACATCTTCTCTTGCTGCTTCTCCCAAAAAAAACTTCCCAAGCTTCACACAGCAAAACCAATTCAGGTGCAAAATTCTTCATAATCGACTCACAGGTGGTCAAGCTAACAAGATACCATTAAGACAAAATAGTAGTTTTAGTAGCACATGGTTGTCTCACTGAAATGCTTGCATGCATTTTGACATATACACAATAAACAAACCATGGTGGCATTTATGTAGCTCAGTATTCTTCACTGGATATAAACAGAGAGAAGCAAAATTTGCACATGAGGAATCCAAATATGTCCAAATGCTATCTAAACACTAGGCAGGACCAAATAGAAGGTCAGTATTTCCCAAGTAGTCTCACTACCTGAGCTAGATTTAGTGCCTCATTCTGGAACAATGGGCTCAACAACACTGCATGATTTCTGTGTCCGTATCTGAGTCGGAAGAAAATAGAAAAGGACAGCTAATTGTTTTGGTTTGCTTCTAAATAAATATACTAATATTACGGAGATTTTGCTTCAAATTTGTTTTGAGTCAGTTATCTGTGTAAGTTCTTAAGTGCTAAAGAGGATGAGAAAAGGTTAGGAGTTTGGGGGGGTTGGGGTATTATTCCTTTTTCCTTTTGCTATTATTTCAGCTGCAGTCATAAACTTGTTTATAAGCAAAAGTATCTTTAAAAATACTTCCTCCTGTAGATTTGACAGTTCAGTACATTTTGCAGTATATCAGAGGTTACCTATTCACTTTCAGAAAATAATAAAACACTTAACAAACACCCATTTGATGTGAATTAGTTTGGGAATCAACTACAGCCAATTTGGGTACACAGCCTGTTAAGACTACAAGAGACTGTTTCACATTTCCTGGAAGTTGAACACTTATTTACATGCAGAATACTACTATCTTTATTGTATCTTATTTAGTGACAAAGATGAATACATTTTTTACTTTGCCTCCTTCTGTATTTCTGTCTTGCCTTAGTAAGTTCTTAATGTCTGTCATAAATTAGTTTTATATGTCTGAATACTATATTCATGCTGTTAATGAGGATGACCTTGCAGACAGCAGGAAACAAACACTGCTAGTACACTGTCTGGGTACAGAAGGTATCTATTTTAGGCAGCTTTTCATTTTGAAAAGTGTTTTTATATTCCTTCAGCTTCAGCTTGTAAAAGCATTTGGGGGCCTGATACAAATAGCATTAACTATGCAACTAGGCACAGTGGGTAGTGCTAACATGTTGCTAGTCTAAAACTAAATCTTATCTAGAAACAGGACTGGAAAAAAGGTGGCTTTCCTCACAGGTGAGCTCCCTCAACCGCCAGGCTTTGCAATCACTCTTACTCAGTTACTTTTACAATCTTTTGACAAAGGTGATGGGGATATTTATACTAAAATAAGAGCTTCAGATGGGAAAGCTGATAGATTGTTATCTCAGAGCATCTTTGCAATACTGGAATGAGTAAGACCAGATGAACCCCTGGATGGAGAAGGTGAAGTCTGCTACTGAGAAGGGGACTACTTTGGCCCAGGGCCTTGTTTTCAATCAGGACACCAGAAAGAGGAAAGCAGTGTTGCCTGCCTCATAGAAAGTGACTGCTTTAATTTCTAGGCTAAAAAGGCAATGGCAGCTTCTGCAAATCAGTCATACTGTGAGCAGTATCTAATTTCCCTAAGAAGTTTAGCCTGAAAACTAAAGTGGAAAAAAATCTGTTCAGAACTGTCTATTTCAGAATTTCAAAACCAACAGTTATTCTTCAATATGAAATTACAATTCAATCCTGACATACTTTTTCTTTTTTTCTTTTAAACAAATAAAATATCTAGCGGAAAAAATAATGGCCTGATTTCAGTCGTAAGACCTGCCAACTTCATATTAAAAATTCCACCTATAGCTTATTGCTGGGCTGAGGCCATTTGATAATATGCCAAATGACTTCTCAGCAAGTGCTTTCAAAATATTGGAAATCCAGTATGCTGGGACCATAGGCAAGACACAGAAATATTTATGAGGTGATACCATCCAGCAAGAAAGCAGAATCAGTGCTTGTGAATCCCAACTGAACAAACATCCATGGGGAAGACAGACAGGACACAATTAGGTCAGCAGCTGTAGATTTCAGATCTACTTAGCATAAGTTGAAATATTACTTACTGTTTTCACTGAATCCACTTTCCAGATATAAGTGATGCTCAGACATTTATATGGAGTACAAGAGGTGAGGTGGAAATTCTATAATATGCAACACTTGTGAATCTGTAGAAAAACTGCAAGTAAAACAAGCAGACAACTTGCTTTGCCTTTGAGAAATGTAACACCCAAGTGTGAAAATAAATCTGAAAAGGAAAAAACAAAAGCCTGTGAGCGGAAAATGCTTCAATGGAAGCCAAATCTAAGAGGCAAACTGGAAATTAAATGTACCCATAAGCACTGAAAAAAGGGCCTTATAGACCTAATGCTGAGTTAATAGGTCCCAAATACTATCCTAATGACCTACTGAATAATATAAAGTTCACTCCTCCCACTGACTGATTTACAGCAATAGCTAAAATGGAAAAGTCTGTAATGATGGAAAAGAAAGGGGAAAAAAAAACCACACCAGAATAAATAGAAGTGATAAAAGAACAGAACCTTCTCCAAATGTACAGCCAGATGTGAAAACAAAGTTTACAAACCCGTCACTACCTAATTGCAACCCATTCTCTGCTGCCATTTCAGCTGATCTTTTGATAATATCAGTTCACATCCTATTCATTTTCTGCATATGTGACAAATGATCTAAGCAAAATCTTTATAAAGGAGAAAGGGGAATAGAAGAATACTAGCTACGTATTAGTTCAAGTTATTAAGCGTGTTTGTTTTCTTTCTTCCTGTGCTCTCCACACATGAAGAATACTTCTCTTAAATAACCATCAATATGGATGTGGAGTATAGCAAGGGAAAAAATTAGTGCAACTACATTCTGCATTTTACATAGATCTAGAAAACTACTTCCTGCAGCTGGAGTAATCTGTAATCTCAGACTGCAATATATTTGTTAGCCTTAGAGAGCACTTTGGTAATAAAGTAGATAACTTCTGAAATGTATAAATTAAAAGAAAACATGTCCCTTTTTTTTACGATGGGTAGGGGGGGAAATACAGCATTTGGGGGAAACGTCATCCTGCATATTACATAGAAATGCAGTGATGGAATAGAATGTATTTCAACACTTTGTTTAGGCAGATGCTATTCAAGAATAAAAAAAAAAAAAAGATGTCCCTAATCCTATGTTGTTGTGACATATATGAACTTGCTGCAAAATTGAGGTCTATATAAAAAACACACAAACCAAACAAACTACAAAACAGTGTTAATAATAAATATAAAACAGAAGTATATGGGTAAACTTTTATCACAACTCTTGGCAATATATAGAGGATTAAAAGTATTTTATTACATATAATGAACTCATTAAAAAAAATTGGTAACATCTTCAAATTTTGGCAACTACAAAAGCATCATGATACATATACAGTTTGTTACCATTTATTTCACTGGTTAAAAACTACCACACATTATTTCTGCGCAATCTCACACTGCTTAAGACATTTCCTCGTGTTGGTGGAACACACTAAATAAGATAGCACGGTTCCAAGTCACTCATTAAAATACAGTTTATATTCCAGCCACAAGTGTGCATTTGCCCATAGTGCAGTCAGTCAGAGAGCATAGCAAGATACAGGCAAGCTTTATTATAGCTAGCTTGTGACCAGAAGGTACAGTGCAACTTGCAAAACCTGTCCTAACAATAGGAGGCCTTGGCTTGCATAGTTTCTCAGCATGGCACCATTTTAGACCCAACAGTACCTTTCCAGTATTGTTTTTCAACTTCTCTGCTGGAGAATAGATGTTGAACTGGACATCAGACATCTCTCAAGTATTTGGTAGGTGAGGTTCCCCTGCAATTGTGTAACCTCTAGGTTACTACCACAGCAGGGGTGCACAAGGGGAAGCAAAGAGAAGAAGGCAGAAATTTGAGCACTATTTCAGAGGAGCTAGACCAAATGACAAGATGCATGAGCATCCTGTACCTCCGTCCTGAAGCACAATATAACAAGCGATATACTTGCCCACCACATACATTAAGTATCTCTTCACTCATCTGTTTTCAGGGAGACTGGTAAATACCTACTATTTCGAAAAAGCATGTTACTGTCCTCAGAAAGTATATTCATAAAGTTTTAATTAAGCAGAAAAAACAGAACTTTTGCAACATTTAAAGCAACATTAAATGATAAATTGCCAGGTTTTGATGGTTCTGCATAAGTCATATGTCATTGCATTTAGTTTTAGTAAAGGAAAACTTATTTTCCACTGAATTTAAGCAGAAAGTATACTCAAGTATGTTATGTTAACACTTAGTTAGAGATAGCATGCTAAGTCTGAGCCATGCGAGCGTAGAAGCACCCCACACTACAGGGGATGCCTACACAGCATCCTACCTTGGTGCTGCTGATTACATACCTATTTGTCTTTCTGCCTTTAGCATGGTCTTCAGATCTCCTAAGAGAAGTTAAAAGCTTAATTCTCTTCACTTACATCTCAAGACAGTTTAACTGCAATCTCTGTCACAGATGCCATGACGCCCCAACGAAATTAGTAATGATACGTATCTAGAAGACTGAATTTCCCCAGTCATAAAAATACAAGGCATGGTTCATACTTAGTAAATAGTTCACCAGTTGCTATAACGCACAGGCACCTCTTTCCATAATCATTGCCTTGAGGGGTTCGGAAAGAACTCCTTTGATTTGGGTAACAAGCCAAGGACAAAGTTCAATTATGTAAAGGTATCACATACTATGGTGGTTCTGGATGAGATGATGATGATGAAGAATTCAAAATTACAGCCCAGTAATGTTGATCATCAACAGAAAAAGAATCTGTAGATGGAAAAACATTCTTCTTTGGCGTCTTTCACATTCAAATGTATTTATGGAAGTGAGTACCCAGGTCCAGTGTCATCTGAACAGAATAATTAACCCAAGCAACACAAGTTTAGGGTTTTAACAATGAGCATGAGTACTGAATGCAGATGATTGTATAAGGCTGTCTTTAACACTCACAGATTTTAATTCAAGCCTGGTGATAATACTCTTATGGAAGGTAAATTGTTTATATACAGACATCTTTGAAAGTGACATTTTTTTCAAGAATATTTTCAAAGGTTTTTATGGCATTTCCTCTACAATAGATTGAAAAAACACATATTGGTAGAATATTTATAGAATTATTTATGGTGCAAAAGTAATAGCTGTACAAAATTAATCTTAAAATTGTTCAACTTGAATCACGAAGTTGACATTTTTGGTTTGTAAACAGCTGACATTTGCACTGAGGATGCACTCTTATGTATGATTCTCCAAATAAAAGCAACTATCAGGTAACTGTTAAAATTAAAAGAAATTAAGATCTTAAATAGGCAGTTATGGCAGGCATTGCCATAAACTAAATCAGAACAAAAAAGCTCCACTCCTATTCATTAGGCATTTGTCACAACGTATATGCTGCATGCTTTTGTTTGAGTAGAAAAGCAATTATGTTTTTAATACACTTATATTCTACTCATTCCCTCATCATCCCAGGCTAATGAGTCATTAGAAAAAAGAATATTATGTACAGCAATACAGCTTATTGTTCTGTGCAAATTATTATTGCATCAGCTGAGCATAAGTACCTGACAGTTAAGAAAGCCTAGTTGTCAGCAGTTTCTGTTTGTGCTTGTACTATCTATGCAATCCTCCAGAAGGCTTTTTCTTCATCTAGCCCTATTCTACTGAACCTAAAGTTCATGACCCCTGCACTGGATATAGGAACAGAGGACACAATCTGATGACATCAAAAAATCAGTGTATAGCTGCCATGTGACTAGCTCCCATGAGGCACAGATGCATCTGAAGCAAGTCCAGAATCTACAATTACCATGACTACAACAGAGTAACTTACTTAATGCAGCAAGGAGTGGGTATGAAATAAATAAATAAATTGTACAATACTCATTTTCATATAAATCAACATCATGAAATCGCTGGAGTACACAGTTGAGGCAGATAGGCTGGGGCGATCATTGGTTTTAAATTAGGAGAGTCAGAGTTCAGGCTGCTTTCTGCAGATGACCCGATTATCCTTAAAACAATGCCAAGATAAAAAATCATGCTTCCACACACATAAAACTACTGTATCAGCTCTGAAAATGGAGCGATGAAAAACAACAGTAGCCGAGGTGAAATGTTAGGCAAGGTTAAACTATCCGTCTTTAAACGGTATATGCTACGTCCTTGTCCTCACCTATTGCAAGATGTCAGGAGCGTGATCCTAGCAGACATCACGCAGGCTGGGGAGACTGCAGTAGTCATCTCCACGAGAAGTGAATCTTTCTCCTGCAATGATGTCCAGACCAGTGCCAACTGCTAGCTCTGCTGGAGCCATTATGCCACAAGTCATAAACAGCATAAACAAAGACACCTAATTGGTTAAGAACATTGAGGGGCTATGTTTTACTGCCCAAACAAATGATTCTTTAAAGTAGGACTCTGCCATTCCTTATAATATTAATTTATTTAAAATAAGTCTGAAAATCAAGGAGTGTTTCACAGGTAGAAGAAGACCAAAAATCCTGCTCAGCAATAATCGTTATTTACAAAAGTCACAAAAGCAACTTGCACCATAATGGCTCTCCATTAACTTTATAATTAAAATTTTTTGAAACTAACAGGAAAAAATATTCTTTCTGAACAAAATTGGTTCAGTTGGCTTCTCAGACAAAATTTCTACACACCTTGGACATCCAAAACAGAATTTACTAATTATAATATTTTTCCTATATCAATGAATCTCAGCACTTGATTGGCATCAAAACAGGGAATACATACATGCATGTGGGAGAAGAGTCAATTGCTTCCTGCCTTACAGTGATTGGGGCATGCCATTAATTCTTCAGCATATAGTACAAAATTAGAGCCTATTGCTACTACATTTTCCTAATTTTAGAATGTTAATGCTAGGTTACACTCTTTATATAAATCTAATAAAATACATGAGAAATAAGATTCAGGTCTTGGTAAACTCTGGTTTTGGGTTTGGGGTTTTTTTTCTAAATAATAGACTTTAAACCACAACTCGGTAACATTTACAGTTAAAGGGAAGAAGGAACAAGTGTTAGATAGCTGCATATGTGCGGCACTAAGGTTACCTTTGAAAATCAAAGATTTTGTTGCAAAGTTAAAGGCATATTATACTATAAGTCTTTCATAAACAGTTTTCTGATACCTTTGTGAATCCTAGTGCACTATTACTGGAGTTTCTGGTAAAGGTTTATATCATACTGTGTTTACAGAAGCACTATTTGAAAGGCTTTACAGTAGAAGATGGTATCAAGATAGCCCTTCTGATAAGAAGCAGAAATAAACTGAAGTAGAAATAGATTTATACTAAACAAAGCCTTTTTGGATTGTAAATATTATGATGCTCAGCATATGCTGGCTCTACAGATCTATTTCACTGCTGATTTTCTAATGATGATATTGATGCGCTGTTAATAGAAATATGCAACACATGCTTCCTAATTGTGATAAGAACACACTGCAAATCTGTTTGATTGTTAAAATTCCTAATGATGATAGCGATGCAATATTGACATGCTGTTGAGAAAAAGTCCAGCACGCAGTGAATGGTTAAACGAGGTGGGATACATGAAAAAATCAGTTTGTTAATTTTTTTAAAATAGTCTTGAGCATTTTCAAGTAAATTTAAAAAGCTATTCTAAATACTCTACCCTGTAAAATATTCTACACTTTTCAAGCAGCATATGTGAATTTTTTTGCTTGCTGTGAAAACATTACATATATAATTAAAAAAAATATTTTGAGATCTTTTGTGTAGCATGTTAAAAGAATAGGATTAAATGAGTACAGTATGCTAATAGTTTTTGCAAACGTATTTTTAGAAGAGAAAGAAATTCAAAATTAAGGGGGGTCATTTAAAAAGACTTTTTATTGAATAAAACGTAGCAGAGGCACTGAAGACTGTAGACCATTAAGAAAATAGTAAATGAAGGACTTAAATGCAATTTTTTTGCAAAGAGATTTTGCATTTTTAAATTATTATCATTATTTCATTAAAAAAAATAAAGTGATATATAAGTATTGAAGCAGAATGTTTAGAAGTTTCCCTGGAAATTATCATCACAACAGATGATGGAACATTTTTGGCAGTAAACTGCATACCCTGTTCTGTTTGGTTTAGCAACCTATAAAGACAAAAATAAGGTTTCAAATTTATTCACAACATTTCTTTCAACTTCCTTTCCCACTCTGTTACTCTCCCGTACCAAAAAAAAAACCCACCACAAAACCCCCACCAAACCTCAAATAAACTGAAAACTTAGGATGGGGCCATGGGAGAAGAGAAAACCACAGGGCAGAGATGAACGCTGAGTGCTCCAAGGTGGCAGAACTCGCGCTTTAGTGTGAACAACACATTTAATCTCTGATGTAAATTCTTGTTTCATCAACAATATAAGTGATTTAATACTGACTGAACTGATCCAAATCATATTAATCTTCAATTTCGGATGCAGTTTGATGGCCCTTTGTATCTCGGAGGACAGGGTGCCATCTAGTGACCACAAGAGCGTTGTCAATCACAAGTAAATCAACACCCAGGGAGAATTGGGAACCGTTTCAGTCTCCAGGTGTTCTCCCCTTCTCCCAGATCCTGCCTGCTCTCTTGGCCAAGGTGAGCGTGGTGCCTAAGCTACAGGTATTCCATATCCACTGCAGAAAGATAGGAACACTGCTCACAGCCTACGGTAGACACAGATTTCAAATCAGCACCTAGTTTCTCACTTCTTGATTAATAAAAAAAATTAAAAATTAAAAAAAAAAACCCACACTATAATATGCACAGAAGAAAGAAATTGTTTTCTAAAAAAAAGAAAACATAAACAACAGAGTACAAGCCATTCTCCTATAAAAGACCATATAGCACATTCTTATATATGAGTTGCAGAACTGCCTCAGTCTATTTTATTTTTTCTGATGCTGCCACTTCTTACATTTGGACTTTTTCACCACTGAAACCTGTAACAGAGCAGAATCCCAAATGCTATCATTTACTAGTCCACAGTGAGAGCAAGGAAGATATAAAAAGCTTAAGCAACAGCAGCAAACTCCAAGCAAAGAGAATGATAAGCATATGCATAAGAACAAACAGAAAAAGAAGGAAAGCAGTAAGATCCATGAGGTTAATTCTGTTGGCTTCTGGTGCTTGCTTGTGTCTAACATACTCTCAAGATCAGTGAAAAAGAGTTAATACATCAGAAAGCATAACCCTTATAATGATACAAGGCCATTGAAACCTAGAATTATCCACTCCTGCCAGTGCAGTAGCTGCATAATTAATGGTGCCTTCCTTTAATGCATACATTATTGTCTTCCAGTTCCATACACACATTAGAATACATGGCACTGTGCAGCAAAGCAAATGCTGCTTACTTCCAGCTTCAACCCATTCACCTCTTCAGGCTACAGAATCAGCGAAGCTATAAAAAATAATCTACAAGCATTAATAGCGTCAAGAGAAGGAAAAAAAAAAAAAAACAAAACTTGTTCAAGTGTTTGCATAAGCAATTAGCACATAGGAAAACATTTTAACAGATGATGATACATCATCCCGATCCTTCCCACCTGTACAGTAGAAGGGATTGGGCAGCTGATACATTTTATATTGCCAGTTTCCCTATACATTGCCATAAGCAACATGACGCAAGAGAAGGAAATGACGGACTAGGGAGAAAAACTCCTTTGTATAATCAAGGTAGTCACTGCTACTACTACTACTACCTCCCTGAAGGAAGAAGGTAATATATATAAAAATCATACTCAGAACAAGATGGTTTTATAGCATACCAACTTGAATAACATAACTGGACAAGGTAAACTCATAATTTTCTGTTGGAGGTACGTAAATTAAAAAGCTGAAGCAGCTTTCACAGGTCAGTAAATTACAAGAATTTGCATCTAGCCTTGGAACTTGCATTTGGCCTTGGAAACCAGAATTTGGTGTTTATTTTTATTTTTAGAACTAATACTTATCCCTCTGGAATATGAGGTTTGTGTGTTCTCCATAACAATAAACTTGCAAAATAGTTTGCCTGAAGAAAATTTGAGATGCAAGTTGAAAAACTAATGAAAAGGAGGTTGAACATTATGAGTGACATTATGAGCAAGTCAGATATTCATTCAGGTGGTTAAAAAGCAGCTTCCATGATATCCTGAGTGAAAGGATACCTCATCTTGAAGAAGAGTCAAAAGAACCAGACCGGTGTGCAGTGCAATGCACCTAGTGCCAGTGCCTGTTCTTAATCTTGGGCTTCTGCTTCAAACTTTCAGCTGTTCATACAGTCAGAGAAGTGGGTCCTGCTAGAACAAAATACAGAATTATAACTTCTCAGTCCGTCCTAAAGCTCCAATAGCTTTGGGTTGGTGCGGCAATATGTAAAAGTGCAGTATTTAGACCTGGAGTTCCCAATTATCATGTTCCTTAATTTATGGGAAATACATTTCCTCTCCTTCATTCACCTACCACCAAAAGGGTAAATTAGTATAGATAAGCCTATGAAGGCCAGTGCTAAGTATATAATATAAGAAGGTATTTTTCCGTCAGATTTATCATGGAACTACGGTTATGTTCCGCAATTTTCATGACAATCCACTTTTGCTTTTAGAGATTGTTTTCTATACTGAAAATGTTGAATATTTTTGGCCTTTAAATTAATCTGAATAACAATTCCAACACACCTGATTTTCATCAACTCTACTAATTTTTATAGGAATAAAGCCCACAACATTTCACAAGATTTATGATGAGTTTATATTAACATTTTACTTGATTAAAAAAATAAAGTTAAGCTAAAAGGACTTTATTTTATAACCTGCTTAGCCAACTTGAATGCAATGACACAGTCAATCCCAGAAGAAAGAGGCTGTCAATCTATGAACAGGAAACATACCAACAGGACCAGAAATAATATATATATATTATCATAGCTTACAAGTTAGTGAACTGTGGTAGCATATTTCCAAGAAAACAAAAAAAAACATTAACTAAAGGGTTTTTTTCACACTTCCTCTGTGATTACAGGAATCATTTGACACAGGATTAAAGAGGAAATAAAGTAGGGGTGGGGTGGGCATATTAAAATCTAACAGTTAAGAAGGAGTTGACAATACAACCTTTATTTTAAAAAAAGTGAAATGTGATTTGATCAATTTTTTTTCCACTCAATATAGTCATTTCAGTCAGTAGAAGAAATATTTTTTTACATTTTGCAGTAAAGAGATTTTTAAGAACATTAACTTTTTAGTGTTCAAAATAAAGTTTTATTCTTTCCTAACATCATGACTCAGCTCTTGTGCCATAAAAATATATGCATTAAAAATCAGCTCTGTTTCCCAAGCACTTCTGACAATGTGAAACCTGTGAGAAATTTCAGCTTTCTAATTCAGAATTTAAAATAAACCAGTGAAGTATTTAATTTCAATTAAAAAAATACACAAAACTGATGATAGAATTATACCATCAGACAGTGCAGTGAGAGTTGTTTCTTAGCTACCAATTAATGGAGAAACTTCTAGTTTCAACAGATGAAGGAAAAAGAACACCTAAACTTATAAATCTTGAATAAAGTAGCTAGTTGAGTAAGGAAGTGCACTCAGTGCAACAATATTTCACGCTTGTGTGGTCCTTATAAATTCACAGATGTGAGAAAGACAAAGTTCTGAGAATGCTCAACAAACAGGATGGGAGATTAAAAAAAAATCCAAACCCATGTAATATTTGAAATCCATGCCATTTCTTCTGGAAGCAAGACAGGTACCTTCCATTACAGTGTCACACATTAGACTTCCTGACTTCAATGTTGTTATATTCTGACAAAAATGTCCAAGTACCTACATGCCACTAAGCCACCTTTTTCACCTTATAACTCCCAAATATAAACCAGGAACATGAAATAAAACTTGAGAATAAAGCCAGCTTAGCATCAGAAAATGCTAACATCTTCTGGTGTTGCAAATGGAAGATTTGCCAATGCAATGTTATCACCCTGAGCAGTGCTTCCCCTTCTGGCAGAAACTACATGGATAGAAAGGCAGAACAGAAACCCACAAGGTTGTGGATTCATCCTTTCTTCCTTCCCACAGCCCTCTGGCCTGCGACTCCCACTCTCTTTCTAGCCACCAATGGGTAGCTGGCTTTGGGACATGCAGGCAGCAGCCAATTATTCTGGGAAGTGTATTTACTTTTGTAGGAGCAGGAAGTTAAAGACACCTATAGGCAGTAGACCTTATTTAAACGACCAAGATTCCCTTTGGGCAACAACACTTGGTGCTCCCAAGTAAAGCTGTTCTGGCTCAGCGACCACCTATAACCACAATATACATCATAGGTTCTGTATCTTCTGAATGCGCTGAATCCCTTTGTCTCACACTGGTTCTAAGCTGTTCAGGATAAATTCAACTTGCCTTTATCACGATTATTCTTTTTCTGCATTGTTTATTCAAATTTGGTCTGGTCACGGTTGAAGTGTCACAAGGACTTAGAGCAAGGTTATTCACGAAAATGTAGAAAGAATAATTAGATATTGAAGAGACAGACAGTATAAGAAGATAAGTGTTTCAAGAGTTAAGAAAGCATAGGGAACAGATATGAGCATTCGCGTGGTTGTCACTAGACATCTGAGCCAGGTCAGTTTATTTGCCAGTGTTTTGTATAAGGCTGCCAAATTAAAAAAAAAAAAAAAAGGCAAAAAGAATACACTCCACTAACAAATCTGAATCTCATAAAACCCATCATCTAGCAGGAATTCCTACATACAAACTAGGCTTAACAAAATTTGGGACATCTTAGACCTAATATTGACAGAAGGATAAATGAAATCTTCAAACTGCTAGAGAGTAATTCTGGATAGTCAAGAACTGTGTAATCCACAGAAAAATGTAATTTAGGAAAATCACTTTTCCTTTACCAACTGCCAGGTGAGACGATCAGAAGTTGTATTGCAAACATGGTTAAGAATAACAGAAGAGGAGAAAAATTTCCCTGAAATTTTCTGAATTTCTTCAGTGAAAGACCAAAGTATTTTTCACTGCAACCCTAAATCCTTTCAAAACAGTACAATAAGAAATTTACAGGTCTTTGGAGAGAATAGTAGATACGTCCAGATCTGCTAAAAACTATAGAGACAATTGATAAACCACAAAACCATGTCAAAATAAAACAGATTCCCATCTGTTAGTCAAAAAACAAGAGTAAAAATGACAGAGAGTAAATTGATGTCCCACAAATTTATTACAGAGGGCAAGAGATGCAAGAGTTCCCAGGAAAACAAGTGCTTGCCATAACACCAACCATTTTTCAAGACTTGAATTCTCAGCAGAAATTGTGCAGAAATACAAACTAAAATACATCCATAAAGATACAGCTGGAGGACAAAGTTTTGATGACACAGTAACAACTATCTTTTGTTGGGTTACTTAATAAATTTGCCAGATTGTAAAGCAGATTAATTTTTGACATAAATTGCAAGAACAGAAAGTGAATGTCAAAAAGAGATGCTGTAGCAGAGTCAAAAAACTATGTCCAGTTGAATTGACTCCAGATGAAAGCAGCTGTCCCAACGGGAAAGTAGTTTGAACTGAAAGACATTAGCCCGAATGGAAGCAAGTACCAGGGTGGGCCAGGGAGGGGAGGGGGGACCGTTAGGAGGGGAAGGGCGTGGCGGGTCAGGGATTTAGCAAGCTTTCTTAAGTGACCTTATGCTTCTTGTCTTCCTGAAGACACTTCAGATGTTCTCAGAGCTTTCCAACCACACACCCATCATAAAGTGATCAGTGCTCACCAGCATTACAATAAAGAATAGTAGCAAAAAAATTCCCCAAAGAAGTTCAGGTGAGGTAGGGAGTCTACATAGGTACATAGAAATTTCAAATATACATAAATCAGGTAGAGTTTGGTGGGTTACTTATTACTGAACATAGAGAAATATGAACTTCTAGAAAAGGGATCAAATTCAGGATGAAAGAAAGGAAGTTGCGGTAAAAAACAAAAGCAAGCAAACATACTCATCCTGTTGCCACACTTAGTATTCTATAGCAAGATGTACTTTTGTAGACAAAAAATAAGTACGAGTGGTTCACAGAAACCATTTTTATTGGTTTGTTAGTCTTTAACTATTTCCATTCTAGTTTATGAGACACATCCCTAGCTGATTGATAAGTAATCCAGGATAGGGTTCTCATCCTTCCGAAGTGTCTGCTAACATAGCTAGTCATGCAACCTTACTCCACTGGTCCAAGCACCAGCCCCAGGAGGGACTAGAGAGCTTTAACGCTTCTAAGTCTCTGTTCCCACCAGAAACTGACACAAGAGCTTGGGCGCACTCTTATTCTAATGTCCTTCCTAACCTCACCTGAACACCCTCCAGAATCAAGATAGCAAAGTCTAGCCAGCACTTCTGGGAAGACAAAACGCCTTCTCATGCTGATGTGAGTAATATATTGAGTCATACCAAATCCCCAGCAAAGGAACAGGGAAGGCAGAGAAGACAAACCACAACCACACTCTGCCCCAATCCCTCCCCCCATCCTCTGCTGTCCACACTGCCCCACATACCCACTTTTCAAATGCAACTGCATCATATGATGCTCACTTAAGAAAGGTCCTGAGTCAGGGCTGGACCAAATGACCATGAGCTTAAATTTAAATGCCACAGTGGTGAGCCAGGTGCACTTTGAGGTTAACAGAGTGCCTTGGAATAGAAGCAGGATCCTGCCTACTCATTGCTATTGAAACAAGGCAAAGCGCAGCACGTGCATCACAGCACCACTGGAGCACACACAAGTCCCTCGTGCTGTCTGCTTTACAGCTCTGTCGAAGATATCAACTATTGGTTCAATATCCTCGTTCCTGTCTTCCACAGCCTCACAACCAGACTTGGGATTCTGACATCTTCCAGCTAAACTGACACTGGGGAGTTCTGATTAATGATAAATAGTCAGATTTGGAGTACAGATATAAACATAGTTTCAAACAAATCTATTGGTAATAGACCAAAAATCTATTTTGACCTCCACAGCCTGAAGCACAATAGCTTTATCCAAATGTCATTGACTGGCCTGGGGAATCAAGACCTCGGTGTTACAAATCTTTGCTCTTTTGAAGGGGCTGGTTCAAATAGCCACTGCATATTGTTAAAAGGTTTTCAGCAGTTTCTAGCATTTGAATGAACCATTTAACATAATGCAGGGAGAATTTGAGAGGATAATATTAAGAAAACAAAAAAGCACTTTTTTTTTTCCTTGATCACTAGTACTTTATTGATACAGGTTAACACTTTAGGCCTTGCAAAAATACATTTTCAGGTTCAGTTAACTCCTTAACTCCAGGCAATCTAAATTTACAGCACCGCCTAGTCAATTCCCTTTATTAAATGATTTTTTTTTTTTGTTGCTAATTATTAATCTTTTTTTGTCATAGTCATAACCCCGAAACTCCTAAAACGTTGATTAGAAATAGCTTAAGATTTGGCACAAATTGCACACCTGATGGCTCTAACAACTACCTGTTAATGCTGCTTCTGTAGCAACGTATTGTAAAAGTTTAGACATTTCAGTGTCTGGTTTCTCTCTCTCGAGCGAGCCAGTCCTTGACATACCAAACAAACCATCTCCTTCCCCCCAAAATGCTAAATAATTGCATCTCAATTCTCATGTCGCTTTACATTTATGCAAAAATTACTGTGGATGTTTAGGTATGTTACACTTGTATCAGTGTTATAGGCTGAGACTTGAGGAAAATAAGCTTCCTGACCCTTTAGTGCATGGCAGCTCTGTAACAGCAAATGGCTTTAGCTTATATTAAAGCTGTTTTATAGAAGATAATTTTGGGGTTTTTTACTGAGACTGTTAAGCACATTGTTTCTCATCTTATTGTGCATTTTTGGCATATGATTTTTATTTAAAGGATATTAGATTTTACCATACCATCAGGTTTTATTTTGCTAAGGTGCTAAATGGCTAGCACATGTGATTATACACAAAACACAAGATATTTTGCTGTCAGTTAAGGTTTGAGTGTCAGTATTTTTTCCCCTGTAATTTATATTGAAACGTTTGAAGGTAGCTTTAGAACGTTGTTCCTTCAACATAACACATTCCCCTCTGTCTTTGGCTTTGATGCCACATCCATACAGACCCACAGTACAGAAGGTCACAGACCAGTCACCAGTAGCCCAGTGTGCATGTTCTTTGTATCACTCCTTATCCCCGAAAGCCCCTATGCAACATACAAGTAATTTGGAATCAAGGTTGTATTGGAGGCAGAATTTTCCCCCAAGGATGAGGAGAAAGAATATGAAAAACAAAATCCTAAAATCTTTAGCATAACAGAGCCTTCTTAGCATAACAGGAATCAATTCTGCAGAAGAAATAGGTTAAATAAAATATGGTCCCCCTCTCCTAGACCAGTTCACCACTCTGGTGTACCACATATTGATGGTTTGCACATGGGATGATAGCGGTATAAAAGGAACGCCTGGAGAAGCAAGTTATGTATGCCTTAAACTTCACACTTCTGCACTGATTGCTTTCTATCTCATTCTGTATGCTTTTTAACTCTTTCAGTTAGTACTGGGGTTTAATTTCATATTGCATACTCTAAAAGGTGTTTTAGGGCTATGTAAAGGTGGCAACATTTAGTAAAATATTTCCTTAAATAACATCACGTGGCAGGTTATCTCAGGAAGATCAAGACAGCTTTTATTTTTCTGGAGGGGGGATGGTGAGGAGGGGAAGTGGGTATTTTTTATTTTAAAATGGGAAACCAACTCTTTTTTGCTTTCTCACCTTGATGAAATATCTGGATCCAACCTTTGTTTCTGCTTTCTCCCTGCCTTCCAACAGTTGAAGTTATAACATAATGTAAACAAGGTTAAACACACAACATGAAAAGAACTTTGATCCTTTTCAATAAAGGATATAAATTGTCTAAGAAGAAGACCAAAAAAAAAAAAATTAGTCTTGGATACCTTTTCAAAGTATGTTGATTTTTATGAATTCACTGTGCATTCAAACAGCTGTCTTTTATAATTTGTATATAATGCAAGCCTGAAGCTTTATTTAGGGTCCAAATTCCTTAAGAATTTTTTGAGAAGTCAGAATACACATGACAAAAATATATTGACTAACACAGGCGCAATGTGAAAATCTCCATAACAGTTCTTATTGTGTCTCATTGGCACTTCTGTCCATTTTGAAATATTTCCAAACACTTGTACTCTGAAGAGCTTTTTACAGGGTGCCAAAATACATTATTTCCAATTATAAAGTTTGAAGGCATTTGTCAGTTTAAAACTAAGGAAATGTGATTTACTGCTTTAAAGTGTTAGTTTTTATGTGTGCATTGGAACAATCATTCGGTAGCTTTCTGTTGAGTATTCATAAAATCCTGCTTCCTAGATAATTATATTGCATTGATATGGTATGAATACATGAAAGCAGTAATTATACTTTTACTATTTATTTTGTAATTTACAGTTTGCTGTTCTTCAATGGTACAAAATTATCATCTGAAACAATATCACAGGCTAATTTGTTTTAGACTGTTCAGAACATACACGTATAGAAAACTCTACCCAGAATAACTGGATGGATGGTGTAAAGCACATGTAGATTAGACTGTTACATTTATTTTCTGTCAGGCTTTGATTGATTCTCAGGAATTGCATAAGATGGCAGGAAGAATTGCCTATTTTTGTCAAGTTCAATTTTTTAAAATAAAAAATGGTATTTTATACATATTTGCCACCTTTCTATCACCATGCATATACTATACCATGCCATCAATTCTGAGTCACCCAAGGAAATCTATGAGGATTACTGCTGAAGAAATAGATAGTTCAAAATAGCCAACTATCAAGAAGATTTCAATATATAGCACACAACTTACAACAGATGTTATAATACACACTAACATGCATTATTTTTTCCAGAAATCATCTTTCCATTGCATTGCCACTGCAATCAATGGTAGCCTCCAACAAGAGTCAGGCAAACTGTAGCTCAGAGAAGTACAAATTCTGTTTCTTATATCCAGAAGTTCAAGTAGACTTCTCTGTGTGTGGCTTTCTTATAGCCTCAGCCTTTTCTATTGCATCTCAGTATTCATCATCCAGTCACAACTGCACACCTCAGCAGCAACGCAGAACTTTCCTCCAGTGCAAAATACCCCTGAAGCCAATGGGATTTCACAGAAATAATGTTTGTCCAAGGTAGTGTTGTGAGCTGACCCTGGCTGGAGGCCACGTGCCCACCAAAGCTGCTCTATCACTGCCCCTCCTCAGCTAAACAGTGGAGAGAAAATACAGCAAAAAGCTCATGGGTCAAGATAAGGACAGAGAGAGACCACTAACCAATTGCCATTATAGGCAATACAGACTCAACTTGGGAAATGGCTGGAGAGGTGGGCTTCTGCCAACATCATGAAGTTCAACAAGGCCAAGTACAAGGCCCTGCACATGGGTCAGGGCAATCCCAAGGACAAGTACAGGCTGGGTGGAGAATGGATCGAGAGCAGCCCTGAGGAGAAGGACTTAGGGGTGCTGGTGGATGAAAAGCTGGATATGATCCGTCAGTGTGTGCTGGCAGCTCAGAAAGCCAACCGTATCCTGGGCTGTGTCCAGAGAAGTGAGGCCAGCAGGTCAAGGGAGGGGATTCTCCACCTCTGCTCTGCTCTCATGAGACCCCACCTGGAGTGCTGTGTCCAGCTGTGGAGCCCTCAGCATAAGAAGGATATCGACCAGTTGGAGCAAGATGA
>CM050653.1:32178893-32198893 GCA_027574665.1 Rhynochetos jubatus
TGCCCTATGTCTTGAAACCCCACATATTTTACAGTGCACCTGCAGATCAAGTGGACAGTATATGTGCAGTAATCACAGCATGCCTGAAAGCCGTTGGATCAGCTGTACATGCACTGTACAGTCATCCTGTTCCTGGGGATGACATTTCCAGCAACCAGATGGATCTACTACTAAGCTGTGCAACAAACACAGGCTCAGAAACACTGATCTTTGGTTTTACTGCACGTGCACAGACCATATACACAGTTGCATTCTCAGCAAACCAACAGGCATGCGCCTCTCTTCCCATGCTTATACCAGACAGCACATGCACATGCCTGTCCAAGAATACTGTACTGGAATAGGACATGCCTTGCCCAGTGTTTTCAATGGGAATATCGGCGCAAGCTTCACTCCCTTAGTGCATTTCTCAAATAGGTACTTCTATGCAAATATACTTGGGACAACTGAAATATGGCTATCCAATGCTAAAAACAGCATGCTGCTTTTGCAGTTAAGAAACATAAAAACAACAACAAACCTAGGAACGACAAAAAGAAAAGAAAAAAAAATCCCAAACACAAAAAATCAGGCCAGTGTAAACTATTCCCTGCCAAATAGTAACAAGAAAGCAGAATTGTTGCAACACAAAGGCATAGATGCTGGATCCCAGGTTTTTAAATGTGTCCTAATATGTCCTCCCTCAGTTCACCAGCTTCAGAGAATGTAACTGGACACACCTTTGATAAACACACAATAAGTAACAATGCTTTACAGAAACACAAATTCATCCATAGATCTTGCTTATAGAGAACTTCCCCCCACTACATTTGTAAATGATAGTCATACAGTAAAACAGTTACAAAATATGTCTGCATACTGTACTCTGCTGATGATCACCTTCTGCACATAGTAAGTTACTACTGGTCAGAGCAGCCCCAGGATGCCACCTCCTGTAACAGATAATTTTTTCCAAGATATCTATAGTGTAACAGAGGTCTTCCTCATTTCCCTGATGTTACAAAGACTATATAGTAATTTGCAGTACAGAAGACAGCGATGAATAGACATTCTCAAATGTCATACTTTCTCTGTCCAGTGATAAAGAGTGGAGGGAGAAGAGCCAAATCATTCACCCCAGACCCATCTCTTCACACAGCGGTCATCAGACCCATGAGCAGGTGACCATGATCACAAGCCAGCTCTCATTCTCAAACAGCCCTTGCACCTGATGATTAACGTCATATCTGCTAGTCTTCCTTGCATCTCACCTGTGGCTTTCAAGGCTTTCATCTACTGAGTGCCTTCACATTGTAAAGGGTTTACTGTACAGGGGATAAACTTTTGTGGTATTCTCAAAAGACATCTCTGAGAAAGTCAAGATTTTAAAACATCTTGCCAGGACTTTCTATGAAACGCCATGTGAACTTGTAAATCTGCCAGCATTGGAAAACCCTGCAGTGAGGAGCATGAAACAATAAGGTAGTTCTTTCTTTAAATTTATTCTTCTCATTTAAATACCAGAGTATACAGGGCACTGTAAAACAGGCACAAGTTTGGGACATGGCTAAAAAAAATCCCACATGTAAAATTGTCTGATGACTGGTTTCAGCTTGACAGAACATGGAGTTAACAGGTATGTAGTGCTACTTCATTTTGCCAGCAGGAGACTTGATGGATTTCAAGTAATAAATCATAAAAACTTTCCTATTTCTAAACATTTTAAGATAAGGCAGTTGGAAATCAAATCAATTTAGGCTTCTATACGCAGGTTCCAATCTTTCTAACTAGGGACAAACATGCTGTCCTTGTCAAATCATTTCAGTGTGAACCAACTGAAAATTTGTTATCTTATAAAGACCATCTATGTCTTTTCCCAGCATTCTTTGAAGACTACACTGAGACAATGACTACACCAGCTACAATTTTACTTAGAGAAGGGAGGTGGGAGTGAGAAACAAATGTGCACACATAGCTACTCTTTTATAAGTTGGTCTTTCACAAATGTAATTTAGTGTTATATTTAAACAGCAAAAATCATATGCACAGAAATTGTTAGATATGTGTACTTTATGTGTTATGTCTTAGCATCCTCATTACTGATATTTTTCATAGAATCATAGAATGGTTAGGGTTGGAAGGGACCTTAAAGGTCATCTAGTTCCAACCCCCCTGCCATGGGCAGGGACACCCTCCACTAGACCAGGTTGCTCAAAGCCTCATCCAGCCTGGCCTTGGACACTTCCAGGGATGGGGCATCCACAGCTTCTCTGGGCAGCCTGTGCCTCACCACCCTATCCATGAAGAATTTTTGCCATAACACTTTCTAAAAGTACAAAACCCTCAACATAAACGTTGAATAGGCTGTTGCTGTGTGAATCACTCCCCAGGGGTAGCTGCTGGGACAAACCCATTTTTCAGCACTTGGGGCAAGTGGGTGGGCAAGAGCAAGCAGTGAAGGACACAAGGGACTTCTTGTCAGAGAAGCACCAAACTTCAGTTGAGATGAAGAGGAGGCTTCAGGCAGCATGAAAGTGTCTAGCCATCCAAGCAACAACTACTGTTGGACCCTTTCCTCAGTGGTCAGCTAAGCGGTCCAACTCTTTCCCAGGACTCTCCTACCAAGAGCAATATGGAGAAAGGGAAGGAAAGTAGGGAACTGATAGGTATGGAGTATCTGGGAGGAAGCTGCTCAGGTGTACAATATTTCCTTCATATTAGCTCAATTCCTGCTCATTTTCAGTATATTTATGCTCATTTTTAAACCAAATCTCTAGTTTGTGGTTTTATCATGCTCATGTAATGGCAAAAATTAAAATTGTACACACAGATTAAAATAAATAAAAACAAATTTCTAAAAAATTTTGCAATTGCCATTATGATAAAAGTCCTGCTACTCTATCAGTGGTGGAAAAAGAAGGGTGTGTAGGGGAGAATATCAGTTCTGCCTCCTAGGTGGACTGTCCTAGTTCACATTAGTATCAAGGATACTCCAAGAGTACCACAGTATACAAAGATAAGCGAGTTACACTAAGCAAAACTACCACTATCGTTAGAATAGCCATAAAGTAAGGCTAAAAAGGATACACTGCTGGTTTTCATTCACTGGAAAATACCACAATGCTGGCAAAACAGACTTTAAAAAAAAAGTTAATAAATGTGATTTTTTAACTAATGGCAAGGAGCACACAGTACTGTCAGCTGGGATGACCCTAGATACCAGATGATACTGATCCCAGCATTCATAGAAAAGGATTTTCACATTATTTCACATTATTTTCAAATTATTCTCACATTAAAAGATGAGAATTCTTCTGTGTTAATAAATATCTTCTCCTTGTAGTCCTTCTAATTCTGTTGGGGTTTTTTAATATGTCTAATAAAATAAATGACAATTTTTGGTACTTCTCCAAAAAAATCAAGACTAGACAGAATGGATATATAAGTAGTTTTCGGTTTGGTTTGGTTTGTTAGAATCATAGAATAGTTTGGGTTGGAAGGGTCCTTAAAGATCATGCAGTTCCAACCCCCCTGCCATGGGCAGGGACACCCTCCACTAGACCAGGTTGCTCAAAGCCTCATCCAGCCTGGCCTTGAACACTTCCAGGAATGGACCATCCACAACTTCTCTGGGAAACCTGTTCCAGTGACTCACCACCCTCCCCACGAAGAATTTTTTCCTGATATCTAATCTAAATTTCCCTGCTTTCAATTTAAACCTTGTCCTATCTCTACAGACCCTTGTAAAAAGTCCCCCTCCATCTTTCTTGTAGCCCCTTTAGGTACTGGGAAGGTGCTATAAGGTCTCCCCGAAGCCTTCTCTTCTCCAGGCTGAACAAGCCCAACTCTCTCAGCCTTTCTTCACAGGAGAGGTGCATCCAGCCCTCTGATCATCATGATGGTCCTCCTCTGGACTTGTTCCAACCAGTCGATATCCTTATGTTGAGGGCTCCAGAGCTGGATGCAGTACTCCAGGTGGGCTCTCATGTGGACGGAGTAAAGGGGGAGAATCACCTCTCTCAACCTGCTGGCTATGCTTCTCTGATATAGCCCAGGATATGGTTGGCTTTCTGGGCTGCCAATGCACACTGCTAGCTCATGTCCGGCTCTTTGTCCACTATTACTCTCAAGTCCTTCTCCTCAGCACTGCTGTCAATCTATTCTCCACCCAGCCCGTACTTGTAGTTGGGATTGCCCCAACCCATATGCAGGGCCTTGCATTTGTCCTTGTTGATCATCATGAGGTTGGCATAGGCCCACCTCTCCAGCCTGTCCAGGTCCCTCTGGATGGCATCATTTCATGCCAGCATGTCGACCACACCAAACAGCTTAGTGTCATCAACAGACTTACTGAGAGTGCACTCAATCCCACAGTCCATGTCACTGATAAAGACGTTAAACTGTACCAGTCCCTATACCGACCTCTGAGGAACGCTGCTCATCACTGCTCTCCACTCAGACATCAAGCCATTGACCACAACTCTGAGTGCAACTATCCAGCCAGTTTTTATCCACCAACCAGTCCATCTGTCAAACTCATGCCTCTCTTATTTAGACACAAGGATGTTGTGCAGGTCACTGTTCAACACTTTGCACAAGTCCAGGTAGATGATATCGGTTGCCCTTCCTTTATACACCAAGGTCGTGACCCTATCATAGAAGGCCACCATATTCGTCAGGCATGATCTGCCCTTGGTGAAGCCATGTTGGATGTCACGAATCACCTCCTCATTCTCCATGTGCCTTAGCATGGTTTCCAGGAGGATCTGCTCCACGATCTTGCCAGGCACAGAGGTGAGACTGACTGGCCTGTAGTTCTCTGGATCCTCCTTTTTTCCCTTTATAAAGATGAGCGTTTTGTTTCCATTTTCCTGTCAGTGGGAAATTCACCAGACCGCCACGACTTCTTGAATATGATGGATAGAGGTTTTGAAGAGCCTCATCCACTAGTTCTTTCAGGACTCACAGATGTATTTCATCAGGTCCCATGGACTTGGGCACCTTCAGGTTCCTCAGGTTTTCTCAGACCTGATCCTCTCTGACCACAGGTGGTTCTCCATTCTCCCAGTGCCTGCCCTTGCCTTTCGTGACTCAGGGGGTATGGTTCACGCCCTTGCTAGTGGAGACCATGGCAAAAAAATAATTGAGTACCATGGCCTTCTCCATATCCTGGGAAACCAGCTCTCCTCTTTCCTTCCACAGAGGGCCCACATTTTATCTGATCTTCCTTTTATCCCTTATGTACCTATAGAAGCCCTTCTTGTTGCCCTTGATGTCCCTGGCCAGGTGTAATTCTGTCAGCACTTTAGCTTTCCTAACCTGAACACTGACTTGCTGGACACCTTCCCTGTAATCCTCCCAGGCCACCTATCCCTCCTTCCACCCACTGTAGGCTTCCTTCTTCCACCTTGGTTTGTCCAGGAGCTGATTGTTCATCTATGCAAGACTCCTGGCATTTTCACCCAACTTCCTTTTCATTGGGATGCACGGCTCCTGAGCCTGGAGAAGGTTCTTGAGTACTCACCAGATTTCTTGGGACCCTCTTCCCTCCAGGCCTTCATCCCATGGAATTCTGCCAATCAGTTCCCTGAAGAGGCCAAAGTCTCCTCTCCTGCAGTCCAGGGTAGTCAGCTTTCTGATTACCCTCCTCACCTTCTTAAGGATCTCAAACTCCACCATTTCGTGGTCGCTGCAGCCAAGGCTGCCCTTGAGCTTCACATTCCCCACCAGCCCCTCCCTGTTGGTGAGAATAAGGACCAGCATGGCACCCCTCTTCATCGGCTCCTCTATCACTTGGTGAAGCAAGCCATCATCAATGCATTCCAGGAGCCTCCTGGTTTGCTTGTGCCCTGCCGTGTTGCCACTCCAACAGACGTCAGGGTGGTTGAAGTCCCCCATGAGGACCATGGTTTGTGACCGTGAGGCTGCTGCTATCTGCCTGTAGAGGGCCTCATCCACTTGCTCATCCTGGCCAGGTGGTCTGTAGCAAACTCCTAGTACAGTATCCCCTCTCCCTGCCCTCCCTTTAATCTTTATCCATCAGCTCTTGGTCAGCTCCACATCCTTCCCCAGGTGGAGTTCCATGCACTCCAGCTGGTCTCTGACATAGAAAGCAACACCCCCTCCATGTGTTCCCTGCCTGTCCTTCCTAAAGAGCCTGTATCCTTCCATTACAATAATCCAGTCATAGGAGCCATCCCACCACATCTCCAAGACGCAAATGAGGTCATAGCTTATCGCGCATGTACACACCTCTAGGTTCTCTTGTTTATTTCCCATGCTCTGTGCGTTCACATAGAGACATTTAAGATAGGCACCCGATGAAGCTGGCTTGCTGACTAGAGCATCTAGAATTCTCGTTTTGTTTGCCAGGTGCTCTCCTAGTGTCCTGTAATTCTCCAGGCTCTGTGCATCTGTTGGTGGCACTGGTGGTTTTGTCTCCTTCCCCCTTCCAACCTAGTTTAAAGCCCTCTCTATGAGCCCAGCCAATGCACAGGCAAGAATCCTTTTTCCCCTTTGAGACAGCTGCACGCCATCTGTCTCCAGCAGGTCCTTTGCCGCTGAAACCTCCCCATGATCAAAAAAACTGAAATTCCACCATTGACACCAGCATCTAAGCCACGTGTTGATCAAGTGTGCTTTCCCGTGACTTCCAGTATCCTTCCCTGCCACTAAAGGGATTGAGGAAAACACTACCTGTGCTACAGGTCCAGCAACCATTCACCCCAGCGCCCTGAAGTCCCTTTTGATATCTTTTAGCTTTCTCTCCTCAACCTCATCACTGCCCACCTGCATGATGAGTAGTTGGTAATAATCCGAGGGCCCTACCAGAGCAGGGAGTTTCCTAGTGATGTCTCTAACCCGGGCCCCAGGGATGCAGCAGAGTTCCCTGCGTGATGGGTCTGGTCGGCATATTGGGCACTCTGTTTCCCTCACAAGGTTTCATCTAGATAACTACCTATCAGTGCCAACAGGCTGAGCCAGACACTAAAGCACAAAATGACCAGGATGTTATACATGCATAATATATACACCACATTCAAAAATACAGGTACCAAGACATCTATATTTCTCGAACTCTGAAAGTTAAAAGTCACTTCCTTTGAAAAATGGGTCAAACAACTCTTTTTCTAACCTACTGTATTTCAGGCCTGAACAGGCCATCATGCATACCACTTGAAACAACGGATTGATTCACTTTAGAAGACAAGAAGAAGATAAGGTTTCACTTTTGGTGACCTACTGATGCTTATATGTATAGCTTCAGCAACAACTTTAGTGATTTCTGCATTCAAACCACTCATAAAGGAAATCTATTGAATTAATGCTGTTGAAAAGAACATACTGCACTGCTTTTGGAGCCAGAACATATTATCATCTTTTCCCAAACAAGGTGAAGTAATGTGGGCCCTTTTGCTTCCAGGTAGAATCCCATTTCATTTGACTTGCTCTGAAGTCCGCTTCAGTGTAATATGTATTCATTGTACTTCCTTGAACTCAAATAAACGGTTTTTATACTAAGAACTGGAATTCAACTCTTGCAGACTTCACCTGGACTTTTACCAAACAACTACCAACAACTACCAGTGGTCTTTGCCATAACTGTACTTGTTTCCTTCAGAATTTCAGCATGGCATGTCTCAGCACTTTGACCAATGCACATGTTGGAGAAGGAAGCTGCTGAAAACGTCATTGTTCCTTCAGCCACCTCAGGCCGTGTTCAGACACCTTTCTCCAGTGCTGATAAGGCAATAAGTTGTCAGGGCAGATACAGAGACTCTCAGACACTGTGCTGGCTGTGGAGCCAAACGTGCTGCAGTCCCTATCCACACTGTATTGATGAATAAATAAGACCTTGAGCCAATCCTTCATTGACAGCTCAATTTACAGTCTCTTCAAGACAGAAGTTGGAGTTCTATTAAATTAAAGACGACAATGCACATTTGCAACCATTAAGCTCTGTATCTTTCTAATGGGATCAATCACCTCTTAGATTGTGATCATAGGTATATGATTACTATTCTGGAAAATAGGTAAACTTTAGAAGATATTTCTCACTACTGCTACCATTAGACCACTGCTACTATTGGTGTGGTACCAGAGTCACGCACACCTCTCTAAGCTGATGCACAATATCTCAAACCTTATTACTTGGCTTGCTATTATCTCCATTAAGTGCATGTCCATCATAGCCTACTCAGATTTTATTGATTTCAGCCCTGATCTTGAATGAAGGCCAAACATTTGCCTGTCATGAGGAGTCTTGGTAATCAAAATAATATTCAAAAGGGGTGCAAGTCTCTGATACATGATTCTCAGAGTAGTGTGTGGACCAATCCATCTCCCTGAAGATCAAAATAGCATAGTACTTTATTAAGCAAATTACACCTAAACAAATAGTCTGGTTTGAATATCTAGTGCCTGTTACATCCACCATCACTCTAGGTCATCTCTAATGGGGAAGCAGTTCATAAATCAATTGGTGTTTGGCATAAGGAACCCTGTCACACCGCTTATGTGACATTCACAATGAAGATCCTAGGCAAATTGGAAAAATCCTTGGAAGAAGAGTAGATGGACTGGAAAAGAAAGGAGAATAAATAAATTTTCATTTACTGTTTCCTCCCAAAAAGCCTCTAAACCCAAAAAAACCTCTTACCATTAAGAAGGGAAATATTTCAGAGAAATTATGTCGGAGTGTATGCCAGAAAGACACAATGTACTGTTGGAAAGCATAAATGTTCAAAGTACTGTACAGAAATAGTGTAAATAGTAGCCCTTGTAAAGGGAAATATCTCTGCACAATAAAAGCATTTTGTCCTAAAGTACATTTGTTTATATTACAAAGTCTCCCCTTCCAGTCTTCTGTGTACTGCTGCCCCTTCAGCACAGTCACAGTCTAGTAGAAGATTAATATTTCAGAACTTGTCATGGGCAGTTTCACTTGACTCTGTCACTGCCTATGTCTGACAAGCTATTTATCATGCTGCTAAGTGTCAGCATTAAATTATCCCTGCTGTTATGACAGCAACATTATTCATCAGGATTACAGCCCCGGTACAAGGCTGCTTACAGCTGTTACCTTCTTCTTCTGAGCTTTATCGATCTCTGCTCTTTCTATTATAAAAAAAAATGGGTCTATGCACATGAGCATTCACATCTTGCATGTCTGATGATTTTTATCTCTGCGCCAACATCAAACAAAAAGACTTCCCAGAAATGGGTTTCCACACTTATAAAATGTCACCAGCAGAAGAAAATCACATTTCCTTCAACTGGAGGCACATTCTCTTTGAGGGGACAGAGAAAGACTGTAAACATTATTGATCATAATGCACAGACACCCAAGGTTGAAACATGTTGCTTGACAAATCGATCTGCATTTGTTTTAACCAAGTCACCCTTCCTTAACCACTGCAATGAAATGACAATGAAATCAAGAATTATTTATTGAGATGTGCAGTGTTATTCACAGGCAGCTCAACTGTACCCTGCCTTCAGTCGGAACCCTGAACACTCCAGTTACCTTCTGTGGGGCTATCAGTCCAGGACAGAACGATAGGATGAATGAAGATGAGGGCATATTGAATTCTTTAAAAATTCTTTTGCAACTTAAACTTTACTCACTTTTCCGAACCTCCACAACCCCCACTCCTCACCCTGAAAATAAGAACAACAAAAATCATTACGACACTTGGTTTAAGCTATGTCGGTTTTGATTTCTAGAACTTCAGTGTTTTTAGAAAGGTTGCTCTGCAATGACTTGTTTGGCAATTTATTCCCATTTAACCTTTGGAGGCCACTGCTGGACTTCAAAAGCAAATACTGTTGTTAAAAATATGCTGAAAAAAACATAAAGCCCTGCCCATAAGTCCATGTATGATTTTTTTAAACTACAAGAATATTTGTACATTTTGAAACACAGAATTCATATGGCAGATCATGTGATGCTCTATTGTGCTGGTTTCAGGCCGGAACCAGCTGCTCTCCTACATAGAGCTGGCCAGCCCACAGCGGCCGACAGACCTTGTTTCCTTCCATGATACATCAAGCTCAGTGGTCAGTCTGGGTGCAGGCACAGCTTGCAAGGCACGAAAGTGGCCCGGACCAGATGGGTGGATTTTAGGGTTGGGTTTGGGCTAGCAGCTAGCTTTGCTGCTAGTTCCTTTTGTTTACTTCATGTCAGGCTTTTAGCAGAGAAGCAGCTTCCTTTTTTAGGCTGATTGGAGGGGTTGGAATTTTCTTTCTCCCTGCTTTTGGGCTTGGGTGTTGGTTTTTTTTTTCTCTCCCCTTTTGGGCTCGGGATTATTTTTTTTTCTCTCCACTTGGATCTTGCTTGCTGTTTTGGAATCTGGCAGTGTCCGTCCACGGCTGGTGAGATCCTGTATCATGTTTTCTTTTTTTGTTCTTTTAATTACTTACAGTGATACTAACAATACTACTGCTAATAAGTTTCATTTATATAATTAAATAGTTCTTAACTTTTATGAGCTTCCCTTGGTATTTTTTCCCTCTGACCCTTTTCCATTGGGAAGGGCGGGGAGGGGGGGCATTGTAGAGCAACCAGTGGTACTTAATTGCCAGATAACGCTAAACCATGACACCTATGCACCAGAGCTTTGGAAGAAGTCACCAGACACCTACAATGCGTCATATCATGTGTACTAAACTATTATTAGGAAGAGAGATTTCAGTAAATTTAACAATACTCCCTGCTATCTCCATACTGTTTTCAGCTGCTAATTTAGACTTTGATTTTCCAAATCATGCCATTAGCCAGACCTCTCATTGAGTGCTGTTTCAAATCACTAGTGCGTAAAGAGATAAAAAGGACTTCTGAAAATCAAGTTCTTAAACTTCATTATGATGTATAATAGGAAATAAAATGGAAGAATGCCACCACAGGGAATAGTATTCTTCTGTTTCATATTCTTGTTTCATAACATCTCACTGATGTTACTAGCTTTCAAATCAAGCATAATGTTTAGTGTTTTGCTTAGATATCAAAGTGTGTGATCAAGAAGGACTTTTAACCTTTATTAAGGAGGTCTTTTTCCTTTGCTTATCTGCAAGGAATAGATCTAAAAGGTAAATTTCAAAGATCCAAAACTACTGGACAAAAGCCTTTCCACACTTCCAATTTATTTCAGAGAATCACAGTTTTAGGGACATGGCACTGTTTCTGAGGGGTTGGGCCACTACAGACCCAGTTTTTTGCTGTGTAAGAAGATGCTAGCCCACCAATGGGATGTAGTAACATGGACCCTCCCGAGGGAAATCAGAGCTGTAGCAGTACGAGACTGCAATGTGCCAAACCAATGATCTTGATGCTCCAGCCCGGCTCTTACAAGGTCATGGAATCAGCTACAACTTTGTCCTCTCTTATTAGCCAGCTATAGCTAAAAGTGTGGGGGGTATAGCTCAGCACATTGTCACCACTTTCTTTCACTCACTAGCTTGCTGCCCCAGGGTTTGCACAGATTCATATGTGAGATATTTATATTTTGTGTTATACTACTCTACAGCAAAATATTATGGCATAATAGGCAGATATACAGGGTAAGATTTTTCATTCTACCTTTTTTTTCAGGACTTCCAAATCCAGATTCATCAAGATATTGGATCTTGATGGATCTTAGAGAAAGCATTCTATTTCAAGGCTTGTTAATAGTTCACCTAACTAAAAATTTTAGGAATCACTTTAGGGTTTTTTCATCCTTTGCACTACTTTTCCTGATATTGGGCAGTAAAGTAAAATTCCAGTAATAGATTTTTTTTTTTTTAATATGAACAATTCTGTTAGAATATTGACTGAAGTAGTCTTTATCTTCTTAATTTTTTTATTGCTAGGAATTAACCTTTGAAAGTCTAAAATGGAAGTATTTGCTGCAGGTCTCCAGTTTCTTTGAATAACACAAAGCTAGGGATTTCCTTTAAACAAAGCTGCATGGATTTCAGATAGAATAAGCCGAAAGTCTTGTCTACCTGTAGCATGTATTTATATTTTTCTTTCAACAAAATTAGTCAAACTTTTATGGGCACAGAGTCAGGGGACCAGATTAAAAGTGGTTTGATCTCAAGGAAAAGTTTGCAGTTAAAAACAAGGATACCACCTGGAATGAAGTTTCAAAGTCCCAAAACTGCTAACAGTGCTCACCCAAACGATACTTCTTATTCTTCAGCAATTACAGGACAATAATCTATGTTATTTGGTGTTCCTATAATACAATAAGTTGCCAATCTTTAGATGACTATACAGAGACATAAAGAAAATTGCAATGATGAGGATAGACCAACAAATGTTACTGTTGAAAATACTGGCACTTTGGCAGGTGGGAAGAGATTTGAAAGGAAAATATCAATGAAGATGGCAGAAAAGTAAGTTATTTGCAATTAAAAACTCATGCAAAAATTATACTTTGAATTTCATCCTGAGATTGACCTGTACACATAGATTCATTTATTTAATAAAACAAGGCCACAGCAGAAGTATTTTCCCAATAGCCTATCCCTTACAATGGATGTGTTTACTTTAGATTCACTGGTGATTACATTCTGCTGTACTATCTGTTTGAGAGCTTTTAATTTTGAATGCTGCAGTGTCAATCTTTATATTACTGAAGGACAATTAGATGAACCACGTAATTGTATTGTCACTTATTAATTTCAAGCTCCAATGTCATAAATTATATGTCTTAATTAATACCACATGTCAATCACGATCTGCAACTTTGAAGGGATAAAGAGGTTAACAAGAATACATAATTAAAGAAAACAGTGAATAATGGTGCAGCTGAACAGTTTGTAAAATTAGACAAGAAAACTGGTGCTGTGTCAGCATGTAGAAGCCAAGAAAAAATAGGGGGTTGACAAAACGCACACAATAATTAAGAAGTCAGAAAATGAAGGAAACTTTCAACTCTGAAGATTTTATTCCATTTGGAACCCAAATGTCTGGCAGAAAATTATTTGAAGAGAATTGTGGAATAAGTCACTAATTTCTTCTGTACCATACAGGATGAAGAAAGAAGCATGTGTGTTAGCACATACTTATCGGGATAAATGGCTCAGTTCAGCAGAATGTCCTCATACTGCTATAGCTTTGTCATCAAAAAGAGGTGGCAATGCTGTTTCAACACACAGGCATGCCAGACTTGGCAGAATGTGCCAATTAAATTCCTTTTTTCGATATAAGAATTGAGGCCATAGCTGAAGGCCATTGCTCCTTGCGCAGCCCTCTATACCGTCCTGGCAAGTCATCTGCTGCTGGGAAGATACTGCAGTAACCCTCCAACCACACATACAGAAAGTAAGGAACAAAAAAGGAATCCAAGCAACAAGTAGTACAATTCGTTCAAAATAAAAGCATCTCAACTGCGCACATAATGTCAGGTAGATGGAAGGAGTAAGCGGGCAAACCGTGTTTCCTGTGACAGAGTAAGCGCATAAAAGGAGCATGCAGTATCAGGGAGCAACTGAATATGTATCATTGATGGCTTTCAAGTGCTGCAAAGTATTATCTCAATCTGTCTACACTCTGTGGGACATTTCCTAAAGAGGAAAAGAATACATGGTTAAGGGTTTTGCTTTTAAGCTATTAACGAGTGTAAAAACTGTGTCGGTACAAGCTGTAAGGAATTTGAGATCCTGTGATAAGTGGAAGTGAGATGGACTGAAAGCTTATTCAAACACAATAAAGAATATTTCTAATTTTTCCACCACTTAAATTCTATTAGAAACTAAATAAGAAAAAAAATAGACAAATGTTGAGGATCTAATATTCGTGATCTCCTAGAGGTGCTTTAAACAGACTCTCCCACAGGTAAGGCAGCATTTTACCCTTCAGCTGGATACACTCCAAGTAACAGTAAGACAGGAGTCCATCCATCAGATTTCCCTTTCAAAGCACCCACAGGCAGGTTTCTAAAAACCCAGAAGCCGCCCACGTCCTTTCCCGCTCACACAGCGCCAAAAAGAAAGCAAATGGTGGAGCTTACTCAGCAGCAGTGGGGTGCTTTCCCTCGGTGACAACACACGGACTTCTGACACCGGCCGCATGGAAATTAATTTTTGTCTATTTTCCCACTAAGATGAAGCATGTTTTTCTCATCCCTCTTGAAGAAGGGCAGTTTGTCTCTCTCTGAGCCATCTGAGAGACTATGAATATGACACAGTGCCACGTAGGCTTGCAGTCACATTATAGGGCAGATACTCTTATTCAGCCACAGTGAAGAACTAGACAAGTCCCCTTGTTTTGGCACATACCAAAGCAAGGTTCATTATAAGCTCTTCTCTACCTTTAGTGCCCAAAGAACTCAGCTGGGGTTAATTTAAGACACCAGGGCTGCAGCCAAGGTGGCAAAAAACACCTCTGCAGAATAGGAACAGGAAAACCTAATAAAGAGGCTTACGATCCCAAGCTGGTCCTATAGTCACAGTGTGGGTGCAATCTTCCTTCACCTGCCTCCTCCTTTTACAGTCTGCAACTGCCATGGCTAAGCAGGTAGAGGGGACTCAGACAGGCAATGCTACTTTCCTGTCACCCTGAGGCTCCCCTCCGTGGCCATCCAAAGTGAATTAAACCACCCATCCTGTCACTACCCTACCCCTTTATTTTTCAGTTCCTCAGTTAACTCTCATTTCAACAGCTTGCGAAAGGCAGCACCAGAGAAGTTTGCAGTCTTTATTGGCATGTTTAGGTAGCAAGAATAATTTTCTTCCAACTTGCAATCGTAAAACCCCTACTAACAAACTGATACATTGCATTTTTCATTGCATCCCACGGGCAACCTAGCTGGGACAGTCCTAAAGGTGTGCCCTGAAGTAGGATGACCCAGGACCTCAGTCACTGACAGGAGTAGAAGCAGTTTCTCAGTACCTCATTATTTCTGTAATCAGTTTTCCCTTCCCTAAGCAGCCCTACAGTATAAATAATATCTCCTACTTTAAATATAACTAGCTGTGTTTCAAGGCAGGTATTTGCTTCCGTGTACAGCCTCCAGTTCTTATCTTTTAAATTTTATTCCTGTCTCTCCTATCTCTTTTCTTCTCTCTAGCTTAAATATTTGCTTTCCATTGTATAAATCTCTGCTAGATCTGAGGTTTGAGACTCTCTTCCATATGCATACCATATGTCAAGATTTATACAACAACTTGTAATATATTTGTCATCATAAATATTTTCATTTCAAAATCTGAGTAAGATACCGTACACCTTACCACTAGAAGCAATAACTGTAAGTGGTTTTGGTGGCCTGAATTTTATCATACTATAAAATTCGTTTAAAGAAACTTCTTGATGACAGATATAAGAAAACTACTGCTGCAAAATGTATATCTGATGTACTATTTTAATTTATTGATGCAATATATTCTTTCTTGTACTGTACTCACAGCGATGCCATAAAGTATTTTAATCACTGGCAGAGTGTTCTTCACTCCAGAAACTTTTCCCCCTTCTGCAGCTACTTTGCATCAAAAGACTGAGGCGTTAACATAACAATAACTAAATTACAGTTCAAGAAACAAATTTCTTTGTAAACCCAATCCTGGAGGGTACTGGAAGAATCTTCCGAAGCACTGAGTTCTTCCAACTTTTATCACAGTCAATGAGAAATGGAGGTGCTCGGCAGCTTGCAGAATTGATCTCCCTCTCCCCCATATTATTGGTTACCAGCTGTTATCTAATACATATTGTATTGTATGAAAAAGAGCTATTTTCAATGTTCATTGTGCTGAGAACCATTAAGGAGATTTACTTGTCAGACTTCACACATCATTAAATCACTTCTGCATAAAAAAAAAAAAAATCCCAGAAAATATAATTATCTTATCTGCTTTCTACATTAGCTATCAAAGGAATGTTCACAGTTTTTTTCATCACAACATGATTTTGCATTAGGAAACAATGAAAACTGTAATATTACTTCACAAATAACTCCAGTCCCATCCTCAAAGATGCTGAACTACAGCTCTGCTCAAGTAATTGAAAGAAGTTTTCAGCAATCCATAGATTTCATACCTAATCTGCTGCACCTGGTTAGAAACAGCTGTTTGCATCTCATATTCTTTTGTTCCTAATCAGATGAACCACTCTCTCACATCAGATGGATGCAGATTGGATGTAACTGAGCAGGTCTGTTACCTGTAGCTTTGTCTTTTTGTTCACCAGAAGGCAGATGTGTACAAGAACTGCACAATACAAGAGCCAAGAAAAGTTAGAGGCTGAGTCCTCTCTCCACTCAGGCAGTTTGGCATGCCAGTGCAGCTATTTCTTCCCCACCTCTGTTTGCACGTGTGCTCCTCCGCTTGCTCTGGCCTGCATCCAGCCCATGGGTGTTTGCAGCATACATGCCAGTGCAGGCAAGAGCAAAGCACACAGGAGATGCTTCATTTGAGAGCCCCATCTTAAAGGCTCCAAGCCCTAAAACTCCCAGCGTGGAAACTCTGTAGGTCCTTTCCTCAGAACAATTCATCACTTGCTTCTAGCACTCCTTACCCCGCCTCCCACACCACCTTTAGAGATGCAGCTCAACACAACAACCACTACAGATCACTTTCTCGTGACTTGGAGATGTCCTGGTCAAGCCTCCCACCTCTCAGCAGCTCCACACTGGAGCTCCAGGAACCAGGAATGGGAGACAGCCTGCTCCAAATTCAAAGCTGGAGCACGCTCCCAACAGCTCTTGCAGGGTTCAGATGCACAGTGCATCAGCTGGCACTCCCCTGGATGGATTTGGTATGTGATGGTGGCAGTCAGAACAAATTCTTCTTAACAAGCAGGCCATACCTCAGAGCTGAACAGGGCAGCTCTGTGTGCCCCACAGTCCTTACAGAGGACCCACATACATAAAGTGCACTTTCCAGGCTCTTTGAAAACCACCTGACTTTGCTTCATTTCAGTGGTAAAGAATGCAATCCCAAAAGACCACAACAAGAAGGCAAGCAAAAAAACTTCTCAAATAGTTACTTTTACAATCTCTTGATTTTTAATGAAAGCCCATGATTTTGACATTCCTACTCAGATATATGATATGGAGTGCTGGTCTCAGACCGCACTCAGCAGCAGAGTATCTGAGTGCCTTCTGGCACAGCGTTAAGCAACCTAACTAACATCTGTCATGGCTTTTTTTTTTTATTATTATCCTCTGTATCCTTTGTCTACCTCCCTCCTTCCAGGGCAGATGTGTAAAATGTGGAGTGTTTCATTCTGGATATTTTTAAATAGCTAGTGTTATATGGGTCTGTTTATGAATATGGAGTGAGACTAGAAAACAAATATACCATTTTTATTTACAGAGGGAGAAAATAGAAATATACACCTTACACACACATTCCATACATACAAACTACCTTCACAAAATCGTAGTGGGGGAGGTCCTTAATGGACGGGCTTGGAGGAAAATTGTGACTCCTTCCTTTAAGGAAAAATCTGATTAGCAGTGCTTTACGGCGGGGACACTGCTTTACTTTTCCTTCGGGGAAACGGAGAGTGTGAAGGGACTGCGAGAATTAACCCATGTGCACCTGAGAAGATGCAGTATCTTTCCTAAGTGCTGTGCATCAATATTGCATCCGCTAAAGCACCCTCACAGTAGCATCGTCATTTAATACTACCTGCAAATGTCAGGGTGATACCACTGCCATAATTCTTACAATTATTCTCCCTGGTTTCAGAACTCCCCTTTCAGTCCTTAAACAAGCTGAACTTCCCCTGAAATTAATAAGATTATAAAGACCAATGGGGTGACACAGAAGAAGCCTTGGAAATGTCAGAATCAGGTGAGCTTATTTATTTGACAGTGACATATTTTTATTTTATTTTTTTTTATAATATTTTTTATTTATTTATTTTTCATTTTTCTACCATTGTTTTGAAAAAACAGCAGCAACCTACTACTTCACAATTCACCAACATCAGAAATAGCAGCCCTTATCTACAGGTTACATTTCTGTGGTCATTTTGGCAGGGACTGCACACATTTCACCTAAGAGATTCTCTTCTTCATACTTGATCTGCTGTCTCCCTGTTGAAAATATCACTGACACTGCCAAGGCTAACAAGGTCAAGTGCTCTGAGATGGAAGCCTTTTGTACTGATGAACAGCTGAAGGGTGCGACATATGTTTTAGGGCCCTAGCAGCTGGCTCAGTGAGAGCCTCTTGGGTCTCTTTTAATGATAAATCCAGGCCCTGCTACTTCATCTCAGCATGGAAATAGCAGCATGTTAACATTCATCCAAACTCTTGTGTCTGTCATTAACTCAGCCCTTCTACTGTAGTTACATGGCAGAGCACAGCTGACATATCACCTGTCCTCCCACTTCGCAGAACAGTAGGGCAGGCTATGCATCAGTGCACATTTAAATGCCATTTGACTGAAAAATACTGATTACTCCACATGTTTTATGTCCTGTTTTTTTTTTTAATTTTCCTGAATGCCAGCTGATCACAGTTGTTTCTTCCGCCCGTTATTTTCTGTAAAACACATATAAATAGGTGTAAAATATAAAAATATATAAATACGTGTGTGTGTAAAGCTTTATAACTGATGCTTACAAATTGTGCCAGTCATACATCTAATAGAAATAAAACAATCATATCTGTAATTGTCTCTGCAGGAACAAATCAGCTCACGGCTGCACAAGGCCCCGAAGGTCACAACCTCCCATTGAGCCACACTCGGAGGAATGAAAGAGCAATAAACTAAGAAATTCAGCAATAAATGCTTTCTTCAGTAAAAAGTTTTGAAGTCACTCGTCAGGATGGAGGGAATTTTCCCAGGTCTCCTCCTCTACCAGTCTTCAGTCCTCAACTTTATCCTTTAACAAGTTTGGGATCCTTGAGAGTGAAAGGGGCTATATAAATGAGAGATGTATTAATAAAATCCCCAACTGGAGTTCAGCTGCAAATGGGAGCTCCTCCAGCTCAAGGCTGGAGTAATTCTGCTAGGCAACCACAGATGGTGTGACAGATGATCTCAACAGCCCATCCTTCTATGTTTCTTTTTTTTTTAGTTTAAACTAAAACAAAACAAAATTATAAAGCTATCTTGGCATGCTACAGATTTTAAGGGCCTTAAGTTCATCTTCAGAGCTAGATTTGGTCCCTTTACTGCTATTCCTTGTCAGAAAGTTTTATACCTGAACCCAGCTGGGGAAAGAGTGTGTATGCTAGACATTTGCTTCCACTTTGCCACAAATGGCAGGGGAGGGAGAGAGGTGAATACCTGGGATAAATGAATGCCTTGTTGAGAACAGAAGCAGACTCGTCATCCAAGAAAGAGTTTGAACTTCAGGGTTTCTGGTTCTGTCACAGGTAGACGAATATCCAGTCAGCCCTTAACAGACTTTCTTTGAGGTGTTGACTCTTTCTAAGCACTACGAGCACTGCTGCCTGTACTTGAGTTAAACAATACACTGTCAGAAGATGACAATTGACATAATGCAGAGACAGGAAGAAAAAATTAAAAGGTTACATGAACAGAGTGTGGAGGTAACCTGCCATTAGATATGCCAAAGAAAATGTTCTGATCATTGGAAAATGGCTTTTGACCCCTGTAAAACCACAGTGCTCTTGGTACAGTGTAGTCGTACCAGAGCAGGGTAATAACAACTGCCCCAAGCCCAGGGGGTTTAATTGACTGTTGCTTATAAATGTAATGTAATGTTGCTTACAAATGGTCCACAACAATTTTTTTTCCCCTTATCATTGCAGCTTATAATAAGATTCACTGCAGAACCCTAGAAAGTTGCAAAAGTTAGGAATTTTGCACATCGTTGCTGATGGAACAGATTGTGACAGCAAGCCATTTTTGGCCACCTATTGATAAGAGTTAACATAAAAAATATGCGGTTTTAATTTATCAGGTCAGAAACATTACCCTCTAACTCAAACTCTTAATTTGATCACATACAGATTTTGGCTATAAATTTAAGAAAAATTCTCCCTTCCTTGCTGTGTGTGATAAAGGTTATACAGGTAGATCATCGACTTAAGATGTTGGTTAATATATGACTTTTC